>CP097506.1:36988257-37212256 GCA_023547065.1 Musa troglodytarum | reverse complement strand
CATCAACAAAATAATGGAAGTGGAGAAATCATTCATTACTTTGAAGATAAAAAAATCCTCATTTATCAAGCCATGAGAGGGAGATTACAAAATTCGATCAATTATTGAGCCATGGAGGGAGCATGAAATCATTCGAGGCAAGTCATAAAGTAATATGAAAGTGTCATCCAAAATATTTCGATCAAAGCGAAAAATTCATTCAAAAGCCGAGTAGATGAAATGAAAGTAACATCATACAACATCATCCATAGTAGTCATAAGCATAACAGGACAAGTGTTAAAAAAAAATAGCTATTCTGGAGGGGGAACTCCAAAATGCCCATACAAGTGATCTATTTTGCGGTTCATTTGTTGCACTTCCTTCAAAATTTTAGCTTGATGCATGTTGATTTGAGTTTGTTGTGATGTGATTTGATTTAAAGCAAGCATGATTGGATCTTTAGTAGATAGAGCAAGAGCTGGCTTAGATGGTGTTGGATCAAAGGGACTAGGCAGAGGAGATTCACTTCCCCTAAAAATCAGTGTTTCAGGTCGTTCTCTTTGGTGGGGTACTAGATCAATCCTTCTAGGTTGCCTAATCCAGCCATCTCTAAAGGTGCAGCTAAGTCGCTTCAGGAGACTTCTGTTTATTGTGTTATATCTATCAACCTGCATTATTTCCTCATCAAGTGACATACAAATGTCATGGGCAATAATTAATCTAGTGATTAACCCGCCATATGACAACATTAAGTCTCTAGAGAAAATTTCTATCATGTGTTGTCTAATCAAATAACCAAAGTAGTTGTTTTGTCTAGTCATGATCCAATACATCGTACTTAGTTTTAACATACTAATCTCATCAAGGTGAAACTATTTCGGAAGTAGAATGTTTATAATGATGTGATGATGTAATTTCGAATTAAAAGGTAATAAGTGCTTGTAGCTTTTAGGAATGATACCTAGGTTAGGATTAGCAAAGATCATCTCTAAGGCTTCGGAGTGGGTTGCTCCGATTGCATCCATGTCTCATTGGCCTTTGAAATAACATCCTCTATTCTTTTCTTCAATTCCAAGTAGCTTACATATGGTACGATCAAAAATATGAATTGTGGTTCCCAAAATATAGGTAGTCAAAATATCATCTTCAATACTCATGTTAGCATAAAATAGCTTAACCAACCTAGGATAGATTGGTTCATTAATTTGCAAGATAGGTAAAACATTTAGATTGGTAAACCATCTAATGGGTTCTAGGTTTCCTAGTTCACCTAGATCAATATGTTTTCCCTTATGTATAACTTTAGAATCAAAATTTGGGTATCTTAAAGCTACCTCATTAGATCTAAAGAGGATTGGGTCAAATGAATCTCCTTCCAACCTTTTCCTTTGCCTCTTGATGATTTTTTAGGAGCCATATCTATTCATGATGAAGGAAACAAAAGGAAACAATAAGGAAAAGACAAGTAAATGTGAAGAGAAGAGAAAATTATAGATTTTACCTTCTTTGAGTTTCCTAGGGAGGTGAGGAGCTTGAATCAAGAGAAAGCCTTTGTTAGCCCTTTTGGAGGAAGAAGAAATGGAGAGGAGAGACTTGGAGGGGTTGGAGGAGGAAGAGGGGCTGAAAAAAAGGGTTGGGGTCGGTTCTACCGTCGACCCTAACACCTCCTTAAGTATGGGGGTATTCGGGTGGTACTACCACCAACCAAGCGGTGCTACCGCCTGGGAGTCGACTACCCAAGCGGTACTACCATCGGTTTTGGCGGTGCCACCGCTGGCACACAATTTTTTTTTAAATTCATATTTTTTGTTTTCATGAGTTGAATTGAGATAAGATGTTAACTTAGATCACTCTTCGAAATAGAAAATTAGAATGAGGGAGGGAAATCCACGAAAGCCGAATTTTTGTAAAATCCATGAGAAGAAAGAAAATATATATAATGCTGCTCATTCACAAGGACAATTTAACATGCCTATTTCCCTCCTAATGAAGTCAAACTGTTCTTCATTTAAGGGTTTAATAAAAATATCCGCTAATTGATGTTTTGTATCAATAAATTCAATAGTGACATCGTTACTGTTAACATGATCTTGTATAAAGTGATATCTTATGTCAATATGCTTAGTTCTAGAGTGTTGAATAGGATTTTTGGTTAGACAAATAGCACTTGTATTATCACATTTTATGGAAATATTATTTAAATGAATTCCATAATCTTCTAGTGTATTTTTCATCCAAATGACTTGTGCACAACATGCACTTGCGACTATGTATTTGGCTTCCACCGTAGATAGTACAACTGAATTTTATTTTTTGGAAGTCCAAGAAACAAGTGCATGTCCTAAAAATTGGCATGTTCTAGATGTACTCTTTCTATCTATTCTACATCCATCAAAATCCGCATCTGCATAGGCTTTTAAATCAAAGTTATTAGATTTTAGATACCATAATCCTAGATTAGAAGTACCTTTAAGATATCTAAGAATTCTTTTAATAACTTTAAGGTGAGACAAGTTAGGATTAGCTTGAAATCTCGCACAAAGTCCTACGCTAAACATGATATCTGGTTTAGTTGCAGTAAGATAGAGCAAGCTACCTATCATTCCCTTATATGTCTTTTGATCAAAATTTTCTCCACTTTCATCCAAATCTAACTTAGTGGAAGTACTCATAGGAGTATTTATGGCTTTTGAACCATCCATGTTAAATCTTTTTAACAATTCTAATGTATATTTGGATTGACTAAGGAATATGCCATTACTAAGTTGTTTAATTTGTAATCCAAGAAAAAAGGTTAATTCTCCCATTAGGCTCATTTAAAATTCATGACTCATACACTTGGCAAAAGATTCACATAGTGATTCATCCGAAGAACCAAAAATAATGTCCTCAACATAAATTTGAACAATAAAAAAATTATTTTCAAAATGTTTGATAAACAATATAGTATCAACCTTGCCTTTTATAAAATTATTTGAAATAAGAAAGGAGCTAAGCCTTTCATACCAAGCTCTACGAGCTTATTTTAATCCATAGAGAGCCTTAGTTAATTTAAACACATGATCAGGAAGAAGAGAATTTTCAAATCCGGGAGGTTGTTCAACATATATTTCTTTGGAAATAAAGACATTTTAAAAAGCACTTTTGACATCCATTTAAAATAGTTTAAAGCCATTACTACTAGCATAGGTAAGGAGCATCCTGATGGCTTGAACAAGCTTCCATACCTCATTCCTCTCAAATTGATTTAACTCTTCTTGCATTGCGATGACCCAAGAATCATCTTTCAAGGCATCATCAATGCATTTTGGTTCAATTTAAGAAAGGAAAGCGGCATGGGCACAAAAATTTTTAAATGAAGAACGAGTTTGAACCCCTTTAGATGTATCTCCTATAATTAACTCCTTGGGATAGGCATCTACATACTTCCATTCCTTGGGTAAGAAAATTTGGGAAGAAGATGCATTCAAGTTGTCATTTTGAGGAGAGGGTTCATTCAAATTCAAATCATCTAAACCAAGATCATCATCAAAATCTTTTTTCTTAAATTCGAGAAATTCATTAAAAACAACATGAATAGATTATTCTATAACTAAAGTTCTTTTATTGAAAACCTGAAAAGCTTTATAAATAGAAGAGTAACCAAGAAAGATGCCTTCGGATTTAGCATCAAATTTTTCTAAGGCATCCTTTTCATTCAAGATAAAGCATTTATAATCGAAAACTTTAAAGTAAGAGATATTGGGTTTTTTATTATTTCATAAGTCATATGGAGTCTTAGATAGAGATGGTCTTACTAGAACTCTATTCATGACATAGCAAGTCGTGTTCACAGCTTCGGCCCAAAAATATTTTGGTAAATTATATTCATTTAACATGGTTCTAGCCATTTCTTGCAAATTTCTATTTTTCCTTTCCACTACTCCATTTTGTTGAGGATTCCTCGGAGTAGAGAAGTTATGGTTATATCTGTTTATTTCACAAAAATTTGGAAGTCATGGTTTTGAAATTCACCACCGTGATCACTCCGAATTGATGAAATCATGAAACCTTTTTCATTTTGAGTGAGTTTACAAAATTTTGAGAAACATTTGAAACAATCACTTTTGTGAGCCAAGAAATAGGTCCAAATGTATCTACTATAGTCATCTACAATTACGAAGGCATATTTGCTACCTCATAGGCTTGTTATGTCAATTGGTCCAAATAAATCCAAATAGATTAATTACAATGGTCTAGTGGTGCTAATTTGATTTTTTGATTTGAAACTAGTTTTTATTTGTTTTCCTAGTTGACGCATCACATACTTTGTCATTGACAAACTTTATATTAGGGAATTCCTCGTACTAACTCTCTAGATGAAATCTTAGATATTAGTTTCATGCTTGCATGACCTAATCTTCTATGCCAAAGCCAAGCATCATCATTCAAAACCGAAAAACACATTTCATTACTTAGTTCATCAATATTAATGGTGTAGACATTATTTTGTTTTAAAGCAATCATGGATATGTCATTGTTTGGTTTTTCAATGATACAAACATTAGATTCAAATCTAACAACATAACCTTTATCACATAATTGACTAATGCTTAAAAGATTATGTTTTAAACCATCAACTAGCAACACATCATCAATTGAAAAACTTGATTTATTACATATGGTTCCCTTGCCAATGATTTTACCTTTGTTGTCGTCTCTGAAGGTGACATACCCTTCTTCTTTGCTAGTGAGCATAGAGAAATAAGATGGATCTCCGGTCATGTGTCTTAGCATCCACTATCAAGATACCATCTCTTGCTCCTAGCTTGTGAGTTTGTTTACAAAAGAAGATGGTTTTTAGGTACCCATTTGATTTTGGGTGCCTTACAAATTGATTTACTTATTTTATAATTTAATATTGAATTGTTCATGGTTCCTTTAGGAACCCATATCAATTTTTGTGGACTAATTTTCTTGAATGGACATTTATAAACAACATGTCCAGTTTTATCACAAAAATTATATTTCAAATGGGGTGATACATGCAATGTGGGTCCTTTAATGAAGGTGGTAGGATTTCGGTAAGATCCACTTACAAATCTGATTCCACTTCTATTTTCGACGTGACCCTTATTAGCAAGGATAATGTCCAAGCCCTTGCTACCGACCTTAAACTTGTTTAGGGTCTCTTTGAGTAGCAAATTCTCATTTTCTATTGCTTCTAAGTGTTCACACTTAGAGTTTAGAGACTATTGAACTTATTTTGCAATAAAGCATGCTCTTTCTTTAGTAAATTAAACTTCTTACTAATAGTTCTACATTCATCAAATAACTCATGAAAAGCGATAGAAAGTTCATCGAAAGATAATTCTTCATTAAATAACTCACTAACCTCTTCTCCTAAAGCCATTAGCGCGAAGTTGGCCTCCTCTTTGATGCTTGCTTCTTTAACCTCGGAGTCACTTGAATCATCCCATGTAGCCTTCAATGCTTTCTTCTTCTTTGGTTGCTTCTTCTTGGCTTGGGGGGATTCATATTTGAAGTACCCCGGCTTCTTGCACTCGTAGCAAATGACTTGATTCTTTTTATGTTCAAATTTATTTTTTGTGTCATTTTTAAATTTATTCTTTCTTATAAATTTTTTAAAATTTTCGAATTAAAAGTGCAATATCATTGTCACTGTCCTCATCACTTGATGTTCCTTTCAAGTGGTCTTCTTATGTTCTTAGTGCCATATCCTTCCTGTTCTTTGGAAGGGGGTTCTCGAGCTCTTCATGAGCATGACACGTCATTTCGTAGGTCATTAGAGACCCAATAAGTTCTTCGAGAGGAAAAGTCTTAAGATCCTTGGCCTCTTGAATGGCCGTAACTTTTGGATCTCAACTCTTTGGAAGGAATCTTAAAATCTTAGTTACAAGTTCAAAGTTAGAAAAACCTTTACCAAGTGCTTTAAGTCCATTGATGACATCCGTAAAGTGGGTGTACATGTCTCCTATGGACTCACTTGGTTTCATTCAGAAAAGTTTGTAAGAATGCATAAGAATATTGAGTTTGGACTCTTTCACTCGGTTAGTGCCTTCATGAGTGATCTCAAGAGTACGCCAAATATCAAAAATCGATTCACAAATCGATACATGATTAAATTCATTTTTATCTAGTGTACAAAACAAGGCGTTTATAGCCTTTGCGTTTAAAGCAAAAACCTTCTTCTCCAACTCATTCCATTCGCTCATCGGAAGAGAAGATTTTTGAAACCCATTTTCAACAATATTCCAAAGCTCAAAATCCATAGAAATAAGAAAGATTCTCATATGAGTCTTCCAATATGTATAATCCGACCCATTGAACATAGGCGGATGAGTAATGGAGTGACCCTCTTGCATGCCGGAATAGGCCATCTCTCTTGGGTTTTAAACGAAATGTGAGAGTGAACCATGCTCTGATACCAATAGTTAGGATCGGAGAGGCATTAAGAGAGGGGGTGAATTAGTGCAGCAGATTAAAAATGTAGGTTAAAACATGATTTCGTAAAGGGCTAGTTCGTATGAAAACTTCGGTGCAATGAAAGATGACTTGATTGAAGTTGCTTAAGTAAAGGTGCTGAAAAATTGAAAGATTTGCAGTCAAGTAAAGGAATGATTCAAAGCTTTAAACACTCATGCATTCAAGAACACCACGATGTATAGTGGTTCGATCAAGTGACCTACATCCACTTCCGAAGCCTTCTCCGATGAGGCTCTCAACTTCCACTAGCAAATCCTTTGAAGGGAAAGGACCAAACACCCCTCTTACAACCCTTTTATAAGAAGTTCACACTCTTATAGATTTTTTAAAGAAAAAGGAGGTGAATACAAGCTATTGAAAACAAGACTTTTCAAGACTTTAGCTCAATTTCTAACTCTCAAAAGGTTACTCTTTCAACTGAGAAAGGGGGGGTATTTATAGATCCAAAGAGGATTTAAATTTGAGCTCCAAATTTGAATTTAGTTTGGGTTTCCTGGTGCTAACGGTGCTACCGCCTGTCAGTCATCAGACTAATGGTGCTACCGCTTGTGCCTTCAGGCGCTGGGCGGTATTACCACCCCAGGCTGGGCGATACCACCGCCTAACACTCGGCTCAGGCGGTTCCATCGCCTGACCCATTCAACAAAGCTGAATGGGCCCTGTTTTAGGCCCAAATTGACCCAATAAGAGCCTGGTTGGCCCCTATTAGGTTTGAGCATGATTAATTCGAAATCCTTGCCCTAATTATATGCCAACTATGAAATTGAAACATAATTAACAGTGATTTGAACCGATATTCTTCAAGTCTTATTTCGGAGCTTTACGATGAGATTTGGTGTCTTACGATACTTCCCTCGGATTTCTTCGGTAGTTCTCAACATGCTCCCGGATTATATGGCGAGCTCAACGAGTCTTCGGCAAGCTTCCGAACCTTCTCGGCAAACTCCGTGAACCTTCAACAATCTTTGTGGTGAACTTCCGAAAACTTTGGTAAGTCCCTAATTCGATCTCGGTTGGTTCCGGCAACACTTCCGACAATCCTTCGGACTTCCGATGAACTCTTGAACACCTGACAGACTTGACCTCGGTAAATCACTTTTATGTTTCTATCCCATCGTAGTTAATTCTGCACACTTATCTAGATAATATAGATCAGAACAAATATTTTACTAATTGATTTCATCATCAAAATCTAAGATTCAACAATATTCTCCCCCACTCAATCACGTGACATCATCATCACGGATTGACCACCCTGCCGACCCCCAAAGTGTTGACCTGGGGTGCTTGGCGTGAGTCGGTAAAGGTCAGGGGTGGCTCTTATACCACCTCTATCACGCCTCCTGAATTTTTATTTCGTTCAGGAGGTGTGACCCTGTCTTAAAAATCCAAAACATAAATTTTTTTTTTCAATGAACCAATCCCAAGTCTAAACTAATATTTGAGGATACAAAGAATCATTCAAATATCAATCATATCCATAAACCTGTGTAGATATAATCATACATCACACAAACCCTTATGAAAACTCAAACCAACTTAATAAATTATTAATCTCACTTATAATTCCACAAGCGTAAGAATTATACAAAGCAGAATTCCAATCATTTACCATAAATTCATATCATTGTAAACTAAACTCAACATTTCAAAATTTTCAATCATATAAGGTCTTTTAAAACTTTTACATGATACATCATTCCAAATCTGTCGACAACATCTCATTTCATACAAAATACATTTATAGAATGATAACATAACAATCCACAATGGCTTGTCATAATCTGAATAGCTTCTCACTGCCTCAGCTCAATTCTAACATTTTAGTGCATGATGAGCTAACCTAAAAAAAAGGTTATATAACAACAGAGTGAGCTACAAAGCTCAGCAAGTGACAAAAAAGTTATATAACAATGGAGTGAGCTACAAAGCTTAGCAAGTGGCATACAAATCCAGAATAAGAGGAGAATAGCTTTA
The DNA here is from genome assembly GCA_023547065.1 of Musa troglodytarum. Taxonomy (NCBI): domain Eukaryota; kingdom Viridiplantae; phylum Streptophyta; class Magnoliopsida; order Zingiberales; family Musaceae; genus Musa; species Musa troglodytarum. Next base: position 37,203,813 of record CP097506.1, on the reverse strand, counting down.
AACAGACTTGGTATCCAAATGCAAGGCAGAGATATATGAATTCATGGTTATAAGCTCATTAGATATAGAATCACAAATGTCATTTCAATCAAACATATTTGATTCATAACAAAGGCAGTAAAGAGGAATTAGAACTTATCAGATGACGTAAATAGTATTTCAGAGCATATCAAATGACACATAGGACATTATGGAGCATATCAATGGCACTTAGTACATTTCGGAGCAGATCAATGTCATAGGGAATATTTTGGAGCATATCAAGTGCAAATAAAATATTTTGGAACATAGCAAAGATGTATGAAATGTTTTGAAGCATGGCAAAGGCATATGAAACATTTTGGAGCATATCAATGGTACATAGGACATTTCAAAGTATATCAATGGCACATAGGATATTTCGGAGCATATAAATGACAGATGAAACATTTCTGAACATACCAAATAGCATATGAAATGGTTTCAAAACATATTTCAAAGGACAACAATGGCATATGAGATATCTCAAAGCATATCAAAAGAACAAATCAGAAATAGAAGCTCAAACGTCATATCTGACATTTATTCATTTCATTCTCATTCAAAGTGCACAAATAAACACATAAGCAAGGCTTTAGATATCATATCAAAAATACTGAGGGCGCTATGGGACCACATTCATAATATGGTTCATCCATTTTGGATGACCACCAAACATAAATCTCACCCTACCTACCCCCATCAAGAGTACAATCGGGATGCTAGGCATGACATTCTCCCCCGATGTGAGACTAATGCACCCCACCTATCCCCCTAAGGGCCTACGGGCGGGTGTTACATTTTCCCCACTCAATCACGTGACTTCCTCATCACGGACTGACCACCATGCCTACCCCCAAAGTGTTGAACCGGGATGCTTGGCGTGAGTTGGTGAAGGTCAGGGGTGGCTCATATACCCTTTACCATTTCTGGCAAAGGTCCAAATCATCCCACAAGACTCCAGAGTACAAAAGGGTAGTATGAATAATAACATTAGCACATATCAAAAGCACATGTGGAACAATGAAAATATGCGTGTGCCTTTACGAAATAAAATAGTGCCAACATGAACATTACATAATAGATTTCAAGTATACAAACAAATTTTAGGATGAACAATATAATAATTGCAAAGGACTAATATAAATCTCAATTGAAGAAGAATTTAGTTGACTCAGTTTCCAATAGGATGAAACATGAATAGACAACATCAACAAAAGTACTTGATTCTAATAGAATTTGAAAGGTACATTACATGAATTATTTGGATAATCAATTATACTCCAAATTACTCAAAAAAGTTATCATTGGAAAGATAAATTGATCTACTTTCAGATAAAATAAGTTTTACATAAATAGGAGTTTCAATCAAAGAGTTACAAATGATTCGGTAACAAAAAATCAAGGAACAAAATCTTTATTTTCAAAAACAATAGGACCAAATTCAACAGAATTTTGGGCAGTCATTTGGACTCCAAACCTTTCAATCTAGGTACCAAAAGAAATATCAATAATTCTAATTTCCAACAAAGTAAGTTTCATATAAATTAGAGTTTCCAATAGAGAGTTATAGGCAATTTAGTATCAAAAGGTCAGAGCTTATTGTCTCTATTTTACAGATTTCATAGAGCTGAATCAATTTGATGTTTGGATAGACAAATTTATTCCAAATCATACAAGTAAGCTGTCAAAAGAAAAATTTACAAGTCTATATTCAGATCAAACAAGTTTTACCTAAATTGAAATTCTTTACAGAGATTTATAGCTGAAACAAAGTAGAAGAGTCAGAATCTTGATAATTTTTCAAATTCAAACATTTACATTTCAAACAATAGAGATATCAGATTTCAAGGCTAAAATGATTCAAATTTCTCATATCCAAGGCAAAAGCAAAGATTGGAATTGCAGTAGAAAGGAGTGGAACACTTGCCTTTCGAAGATTTCAATCCAACGAAAGTATAAGCCCAAATCCTTCTACCTTTCCTTCATCTCCTCTCTATGTATCATTTTCTGCACCTATCTTCTTTCTTTCTCTGTAGCTGCAGCTCGTGCAGAACATAGGAGTTCATAGTCACCTGCTTTCCTTTTCTTTTTTCCAACTATAGCTACCGCAGTTGCAGTTTGATCATAGTCACGATTGCCGCATTCTGATGCACGCGCGATCACACCCACAACCGCAAGCCCCTCTTCTTCCTCTCCTCTTCTTCCTTCCACATCATTTTCTTTCCAGCCATAGCTGCCACATAGCAGCCACAGCCTTCCTTCCTCTTCTTCTTTCCTAGCCATAGTTGCGGTCACTGATGCATCCATAGCCGCAGCCCTCGTTCCTCTTCCCTTCCTCCTCTTTTCCCTCTTCTTCTACTCCTCCTCTTCTTCCCTTTTTCTTCTTCTTTCCCAGCTGCAGTTGCCACCGTCGCAACCACAGCCGCAACCCTCTTTCCTCTCTTCTTCTTCTTCCCTCTCCTTCTTCTCCTCTTCTTCCTTTTCTTTCCCAGCTGCAGCTGCCACAATCGCAGCCATAGCCAGCCACTTTATTGCAGCCCTCTTTCCTCTTCTTCTTCTCTTTTCTTCTTTCTCTCCTTCTCTTCTTCTTCTTTTCTTCCCTTCTCCTCCCTGATACACCACACCACTTCTCCTCTGTTTCCTTCTGCGGAAAATAGAGGTGCGTAGCCCTAACTACAGCCACCTCCTTCCTCTCTTCTCCCTCTTGTTATCGCTTTCTAATTCATTTCTTTTCTTATTTTTGTTAATAAACATGTCCTTGCTATTCTGCTCCTGATCTTCAGAAATTTTTTTTATTGTTTTCCATCAGTGCTCAATTTCTCCTTTAAACATAAAGGTGACAAAAAAAATCTTCTGATTCATCAGAATAATTTACTGTTAGGGATCGAGCGGCACTAAGAGGGGGGGGGGTGAATTAGTGTAGCGGATAAAACGATGGATTTTTCAACGATTTAAAACAAGCTTCGGAAACTTCGTACGATGAAAGCAACATTTCATTTGAAATCGATTTTTGCGTTCTAACTTTGAAGCATGCGTACAAAGATAAAAAGGAAGTGGAGCAAGTAAAGTAAAGGCTTGCAGCAAAGTAAAACAGAAATTTAAACACTCACACAATCAAGATGCAGCGATGTATAGTGGTTCGGTCAAAGTGACCTACATCCACTTCCGAAGCCTTCTCCGATGAGGCTCCCTTCTTCCACTATCAAATCCTTTGAAGGGGAAGGACCAAATACCCCTCTTACAACCCTTTACAAGTGGTTCACACTCTTACAAGATTTCTCAAGGAGAAGAAGGAGGTGAACACTTAGCAAGAACAAGACTTTTCAAGACTTTTCAAGACTTTTCAAAAGCTCAAAACCAAGATTCTAACTCTCAAAAGGGTGCCCTTTCAGCTGAGAAAGGGGGTATTTATAGATCCAAAGTGGATTCAAAATTGGGCTCCAAATTTGAAATCAAATTTGGAGTTCCCAGGTTCAGGTGTCGAGGCGGTGCCACGCTGTGTCGATCTGTTGGTATCTGAGGCGATACCACCGCCCAGGCAGGTGGTGCTCTTTGCTCCAGATCACGGTGACTAGAGGCGTGCCACTTTGCCCGGCCCGGTTCCACCGCTACGATGCGCGGTGCTGCGCTTGACGTGACGGTACTACCGCTTTGCTGAGTAATGCCGACTATAATGTAAGCTCTGATGTACTCTGATGCCATGCTACGATTGCCATGCACGTAGCATGCGTAACATGCGTTAGTGCTATTTGGGCCAAAATCTTTGGCCCAAGCGAATGGCCCCTTCTTGGGTTAAAGGAGTAACACCTAATCCTAACCCAAATTAATAGGCTAACTATGAAATTAAAGACATTCCTAAGCTATTACAAAGTCCACAAGTCAAGTCTTCTTACATTGAGCTTCCGAACTTCCGCGGTCTTCCGATGATCCCTCGAAAATCATCCTGCGGACTCCCGGTAAGCTCTCGGACTCCATGATGATTTTGGCGAGTTCCCCCGAGCTTCTTTGGCAAGTTTCGATCTTTCTTGGCAAGCTCTGCGAACTTCCGATGAACCTCCCGACGAACTTCTGAAAACCCTTTGGCAAGCTCCCTACTCATTCTCGGCGATTCGGCGGCCTCCCCCATGAAACTTGGACTTCTATCGAACACTCGAACTCCCAATGATCCATCGCACTTGACTTCAACCCTTTGTTTCGCTTTGCGTCTTTATCCTTATCGTAGTTACTCCTGTACATAAATAACAAAACTTTACTTCGATCTAGATAGTTATTACAACACGAATTGACATTCAGTTGCCCGGTACGTCATTGGTCGGCGCCTCGTCCGATCCTTCGGCACATCGTCCTCTCTTGCGGTCCGTTGCCCAATCGGCGATTGACCTCCGTAATCCCGATATCCTTGGCGTAACATGCTCTTCTTGGCCCGATGCCCGACGTACGAAGCCTCCTGCCGATAGTCGACCGAACCTCCAGCTCGACATCCAATATCCTGACGTGATCACCTCCGGCGCAACGTCAATTCCTCCAGCGTCAACTGTCTAATCTTGATCGAAAGTAGACCTGCGTAACTCAACACGCAGTTAGACCACAAATCACACTCAATTAGTTTCATCATCAAAATCCGAGATTCAACAATCTCCCCCTTTTTGATGATGACTGACGGAGTTAACCATAACTCCCCGGAGTTTAACCAAACTCCCCCTATCAATATGCCATTGATAGAATACTTGGATTATCCCAAATCTAAGCAACATTCATCACAATATTATGAGAATTGTCAAACCATCATGCAAATATATAAAATATTCAATACAAAGCATGAAGTCATCAATCTACTTCTCCCCCTATGTCATCAACAAAAGGAGAAGTAACATAGCTAGTTTTCAAGAATATGCAAATCTTTACAACATACTAGCTATTTATCACATCATACAATATTTTACAATACAACATCAAATAATACCATTCAATCATAGCAAGTTTCAAGGATGGACAATGATGGTAATTTTCACTTGCTTCTTGAGATGTGCAAGTAGGCACCTTGTTTCTCATGATAGTAATATTTGCATCCTTTGATATAACAATTCTTAGCTTCTCATGAAGTTGCAAAATAGGAATCAAGATGGCAAATTTTTGCAATGTTCGAGCTAAAAACTTTCTCCCCTTTGTTAGCATCAAAAGAAAGGGAGGATCAAATATTTCAAATAATCTTGCATGAGATTCAACAATAATTTGTAATAAAAAATGTAAGCAATTTTGAAGAAGTGAAATTGAGCAAGATTTTTGCCTTTTGCAAGTTCTAGCTAGCTATGTTTGCCACTTTCACTTGTGATGCATAAGCTAGCAAGCTAACTCCCCCTTTGTCACTATCGAAAAGAAGGGATGAATAATATTTCAATGCAATAATTTTGCATCAATCAATATTTCAATTTTTTCCAAGATGCATACAAGATGGTATTAAAACATGAGAAATCATGTCATGAAGGATATCAATATGTAAATTCCATAAGAATCAAAACCAAAAGATATCATCCATGATTAATAACTTTTCATTTTAGCAAGATCTAGATTCATATTTATCAATTTTTAATTCAAGATAAATGTCATACAACCAAGAATCATGATATATAAAAGCATATTAATATTAAGGATCAAATCATGATTACAAGTGCCAACATATTTTCTTTTCATTCATTTTTAAGCCATGATAAATGATTCAAATATTAAGCACATTTTTTTATCAAATTTTCAATCATCACATAAGGCATTCAAGGAAGTATTGAAACAATAAAAGAATCAATTTTAGCATATAATGTTTCAATCTTCAATCTTGAGTCATGAATCCAAAAGTCATGAATCAAAGGTTCATAAATCATTTTGACAAGTCTCTTTTAGGAAATAACAAGTGGAAGTCTTAGGAGATCACACACAAGATCTTGATTCATACATAGGAATTTTTACCAAGATCACATTTCATAAGAATCAAGACACGAATTCATAAAAATTCAAGTATTAAATTCCGAGAAATCAAAAGACAATTTACATTTCATTTAAAGAATTTTCTTTTGATAAGACGGAAGGAGCATGGTAAAAGATCTTGATTTATAAAGAGTTTTAAGTCATAGTTGTCAAGATCATGATTTCAATAAAATTTCTTTATAGCAAAATGAAATCTTTTAGAACTTGATTCAAGCATTAAATATGTCTTAACAAGTCATAATTCTAGAAGATTCAAGAATCATTAAAAGAAAAATCATTCAAGCTCAATTTATCAACTCAAGACTCATAATTAAATTATTATTTTTGAGATTAATAACATGAATAAAGTCATTACCGTATCATCAAAATCTCATTCATAATTCTAATGATTTATAAAATATCATAAATGAATTTATCACTTGCCTTTCATCAAAAATTGAAAATCAAACTTTATCATAAAAATTGTCAAGGAATAAATGCAACATATTATTCCAAGACATGAGATTTAATTTATCATGATAATATGTTTCATGTTTCAAAAGATGAGTATCAAATTTTAAAACCGAAACATGAGTTTGTCATCAAGATATAATATCACAAAGTCATTAAGCATGATAACAAACTTCTAATATTTTCATTTCAATGATAATTTCATAATGTATGTTCAAATATTTATAGGGAAGCCATCATTGTATAAATTTGAAATATAAGTTGTCATTTAGCCCATTAAGATCAAAAGCATTACACGTAAAGCATCATGATAGTGTAATTTCTCATTTTTTTATGTGTTCCATTTCAAGTGATTTGACGTTCATATAAGTATATTCATATTTTTCATATAGGTCCAAAGAGTATATTTCAAGAGAAATCATTAAGACCAAAAACATGAGGCACATTTTTTTTAAAATATTCATTATGTTTTTATTTTTATGAGATTCACAAGTCTCAACATGAATTCATTCATCTCAATAGAATGAGAAAAAATACATTTTCATTTTAAGCAATTTGATGTGAGCATATTCAAAATTTTTATGAAAACATGTATCAAAATAAAACACAAGCTTAGTCATAAAATCGTCAAGACCAAATATGTAAAAATGATAGCACACTTTCAATTTTTATGTTAAAAGGCCATGTTCAAATTTTTGCCAAAATCATACATCTATTTATAAATTCAAAAATATGTTTCATCATCACAATATGACACTTTATTACTTCAAAGCTCATGCATGATATAAAATCATCAAGCATCATATTTGGAGACAATGTAAACCATCAAGATACACATGCATGGATTAATCCTAAGCATTATCACAAATCTTGCATCATTCATATGTTTACTTTTCAAAAATACTATAAAGAAAAGCATAGTATAATTTCGAAATTTTTTTAATTTCTAAAAACATAAGAAAAGCATAAAAAAAATTCCTACTAACTAAGTTAAGCATTCATGGAAATCATCAAGTAATTTCAAAATAATTCAAGGAAGTTAAGTTACTTACCTCATTGTCGAAGCCCATTAAAGCGTAGTTTGCTTCTTCTTTTCTTGATTCTTCTTTCCAAGCCTTCTTCTTCTTCTTTGGCCTCTTTCTCCGTTCAAGTTCATTTATGTTTTTTAATTTTTGTTTAATGAACTTGTTAACATTCATTGTTATGTGTTCAATGTCCTCATTGTCCTCATCACTTTAGTCATCACTCAAGTGGCATCCATTTGTCCGATATTCAAAAACCTTCTTATTCTTTAGAAGGTGATTCAAATGTTCATCATATTCATGATGTTCTAAACGTTCCAAGAAACTCATTTCATAGGTTTTTAAAGACCCAATAAGTTCATTAATAGGATAGTTATTTAGATCTTTTGTTTCTTGTATTTCGGTTATTATCGGATCCCATCTTTTTGGAAGAGATCTTAAAGTCTTGTTTACGAGTTCAAAGTCCGAAAAATATTTACCAAGAGCTTTTAGACTATTGATGACATCCAAGAAACGAGAGAACATGTCATCGATAGTCTCACTTGGTGCCATTCGGAAAATCTCAAAATCGTGCATCAAAATATTAACTTTCAAGTCTTTGACTCTACTCGTTCCTTCGTGATTGATTTCAAGAGTTCGCCAAATGTCAAAAGCCATTTTGCATGTAGAAATCCGGTTGAACTCATTTTTGTCTAAAGCACAAAATAAGGCATTCATAGCCTTTGCGTTTAAAGAAAATAACCTTTTCTCCAAATCCGACCATTCGTTCATCGGTTTAGAGGAAGGTTGAAAGCCATTTTCGATGATGTTCCACAAATCCAAGTTCATTGAAAGCATGAAAACTCTCATTCGAGTTTTCCAATATGTGTAGTCCGAACCGTTAAAAAACGGTGGACGAAAAACCGAAAAGCCCTCTTGAAAACCATTTACAGTCATTTCTCACGGGTGTAAATCTGAAAGAGAAAGAATGTGGCTCTGATACCAATTGTTAGGGATCGAGCGGCACTAAGAGGGGGGGGGGTGAATTAGTGCAGCGGATAAAATGATGGATTTTTCAGTGATTTAAAACAAGCTTCGGAAACTTCGTACGATGAAAGCAACGTTTCATTTGAAACCGATTTTTGCGTTCTAACTTTGAAGCATGCATACAAAGATAAAAAGGAAGTGGAGCAAGTAAAGTAAAGGCTTGCAGCAAAGTAAAACAGAAATTTAAACACTCACACAATCAAGATGCAGCGATGTATAGTGGATCGGTCAAAGTGAGCTACATCCACTTTCGATGCCTTCTCCAATGAGGCTTCCTTCTTCCACTATCAAATCCTTTGAAGGGAAGGACCAAATACCCCTCTTACAACCCTTTACAAGTGGTTCACACTCTTACAAGATTTCTCAAGGAGAAGAAGGAGGTGAACACTTAGCAAGAACAAGACTTTTCAAAAGCTCAAAACCAAGATTCTAACTCTAAAAAGGGTGCCCTTTCAGCTGAGAAAGGGGGGGTATTTATAGATCCAAAGTGGATTCAAAATTGGGCTCCAAATTTGAAATCAAATTTGGAGTTCCCGGTTCTGGGTGTCAGAGGCGGTGCCACCGCTTGTGTCAGTCTGTTGACTGATGTACAGGGGCGGTACCACCGCCCAGCGGCGGTGCTACGCTCGATCAGTGACTAGGCGGTGCCACCGCCCAGCCAGTTCCACCGAGCGACGTACTACCGCGCTGCTAGAGTAGCCACATGCAGCTCTGATGCGGCTATAGTGCCATGCTACAGTGCCATGCACGTAGCATGCGTTGGTGTTGTTTGGGCCAAAATCTTTGGCCCAAACGAAGGCCCAATGGCCCCTTCTTCGGGTTAAAGGATTAATACCTAATCCTAACCTAAATTAATATGCTAACTACGAAATTAAAGACATTCCTAAGCTATTACAAAGTTTGTAAGTCAAGTCTTCTTCCGTCGAGCTTCCGGCAAACTTCCGGCAGTCTTCTGACGAACCTCCCGGCGAACTTTCGAAAACCCTTTGGCTAGCTCCCTACTCGCTCTCGGCCAGTTCCGGCAGCACTCCCAACGAATCTTCAGACTTCCATCGAACACTCGAACTCCCAATGATCCATCGCACTTGACTTTAACCCTTTGTTTCGCTTTGCGTTTTCATCCTTATCGTAGTTACTCCTGCACATAAATAATAAACACTCTACTTCGATCTAGACAGTTATTACAACACGAATTGACATTCAGTTGCCCGGTACGTCATTGGTCAGCGCCTCGTCCGATCCTTCGGCACATCATCCTCTCTTGCGGTCCGTTACCCAATCGGCGATTGACCTCTGTAATCCCAATATCCTTGGCGTAACACGCTTGGCCCAATGCCCGACGTACGAAGCCTCCTGTCGATAGTCGACCGAACCTCCAGCTCGACATCCAATATCCTGACGTGATCACCTCCGGCGCAACGTCAATTCCTCCAGCGTCAACTGTCTAATCTTGATCGAAAGTAGACCTGCGTAACTCAACACGCAGTTAGACCACAAATCACACTCAATTAGTTTCATCATCAAAATCTGAGATTCAACATTTACTACATCAAATATCTTCTTTATTAGGATCATTAACTATTTAGCCACCAATGGATTAGGTTCACTATGGAAACCAATAGACTAAGCTCCCTAAATTATTTCATTCCTAATCTATTCTAATTTGATGTCTCTAATCAACCTTTTCATCCTACTCAATTACTCAAAAGGAGATGAAGTAAAAGGACCGGATGTTCTCGATATCCCAGATTCCTAAAAGACATCAATAAATTTTCATCAATTTCTATATAATTTGCTAAACCTCAATATATTTTGCACATCAAACATATCAATATCTCTGTGATCCTCAAAACATGCTCTGATACCACCCTCGCATAAGGCCTTAGCCCACACCCGAAAAATCAGTTCACCAGATATGTTGCCGCCCCCGCTTATAAGCCCAAGACCTCCCCCCATCCTTTCCGAAATGGGATTAATGCACCCCACCTAACCTCCTAAGGCCTTTTTAGGCCTTGGAGCCTATGGGTCGGGCATGACATTAGAATGTAACGCCCGCCCACAGGCCCTTAGGGGGATAGGTGGGGTGCATTAGTCCCACATCGGGGGAGAATGTCACGCCTAGCATCTCGATTGCACTCTTGATGGGGGCAAGCAGAGTGAGATTTATGTTTGGTGGTCATCCAGAAATGGATGAACTATATTATGAATGTGATCCCACAACGCCCTCTGTATTTTTGATATGATATCCAAAGCCTTGCTTATGTGTTTATTTGTGCACTTTGAATGAGAATGAAATGAATGAACGTCAGATATGACATTTGAGCTTCTGTTTCTGATTTGTTCTTCTGATATGCTCTGAGATATCTCATATGCCATTGTTGTCCTTTGAAATATGTTCTGAAATCATTTCATATGTTCAGAAATGTTTCATTTGTCATTGATATACTCTGAAATATCCTATGTGTCATTGAAATACTTCGAAATGTCCTATGCACCATTGATATGCTCCGAAATATTTCATATAATTTTGACATGTTTCGAAACATTTCATATGCCTTTGCTATGTTCCGAAATGGTTTATTTGCACTTGATATGCTTCGAAACATTCCCTATGACATTGATATGCTCTGAAATATACTAAGTGCCATTGATATGCTCTGTAATGTCCTATGTGTCATTTGATATGCTTCGAAATACTATTTACGTCATCTGATAAGTTCTAATTCCTCTTTACTACCTTTGTTACGAATCAAATATGTTTGATTGAAATGACATTTGTGATTCTATATCTAATGAGCTTATAACCATGAATTCATATATCTCTGCCTTGCATTTGGATACCAAGTCTGTCTGAAGTTTTGTGTTGATTATAGACAATTGAATCAGGTAAAAAAAAATAGTAAATAAATTAACATGAAAGTTAAATTTAAAATTTATATAAGAAAGAGAAGTAAAAATACTGCGTAAGGCCTTAACCCACACTCGAAAAACCAACTTGCCGGATGTGTTGCCGCCCGCTTATAAGCCAAGACCTCCCCATCCTTTTCGATGTGGGATTAATGCACCCACCTAACCTCCTAAGGCCTTTTAGGCCTTGGAGCCTCTGACGGGCGTGACATCCTTGTCATAAATATTCATCTTGAGATGGGAAGGAGATAACGCCTTATTGGTATAAGCAAGGGGCGGCCATCTTACATTAGTATAGCACCAATTCCGACTCCGGAGGCATCAGCTTCAATAATAAAAGTCTTGCTGAAGTCGGGTAACGCTAGTACGGGCGTTGTTATGATTGCGACTTTAAGTTCGTCGAAAGCGGTGGTGGCTTCGTTCGACCATTGGAAAGCATCTTTTTTCAGTAAGGAAGTAAGGGGTGCACTGATCTTTTCATAGTTTTTCATAAACTTGCGGTAGTAACCTATTAAACCGAGAAAGCCGCGTAGTGATTTGATATTCCTCGGGGTTGGCCAGTTCTGCATTACTACAATTTTGGAATGGTCCACTACCACTCCTGAAAGGATCTAAAAGGCACTAAGAGGGGGGGGTGAATTAGTGCAGCGGAAAAAATCGTATTCTTGAAACCGATTTTGCAAAAACACACGTTCGTAGGAAGATCTCGATTCGGCGAAAGAGAACTTGAAAGTAATTGCTTGCGTAAAGGAAATAACTATGAACTAAATAACTTGCAGCAAAGTAAAGAAATGCTTCAAGAATGTAAACACACACATTCATGGACACAAAGATGTATAGTGGTTCGGTCAAATGACCTACATCCACTCTTGAAGCCTTTCGATGAGGCTCGCTCTTCCACTAGCAATTCCTTAGAAGGGAAAGGATCAAACACCCCCTTTACAACCCTTTACAAGATGTTCACACTTGTACAAGATCTCTCAAGAAAAGGAAGAAGGTGAACACTAGCAAAAACAAGACTTTTCAACACACTTCAAAAGCTCAAGACTTAGAATTTTTTTGCTCAAAAGGGTTACCCTTTCAGCTGGGAAAGGGAGGGGTATTTATAGATCCAAAGTGGATTCAAAATTGGGCTCCAAATTCCAAATCAATTTGGAGTTCCAAGATCTGGTGGTCAGAGGCGGTGCCACCGCCTGTCTCAATCTTGTTGACCAACGTACAGGGGCGGTGCCACCGCCCGGCGGTGGTTCCACCGCTCTATGTGCGGTGCTACGCCCGACAGCGGTGCCACACTGTCTGCGAGCGGTGCTTGCCGCCCAGCAGTGCCACCGCCCAGCGCGGTGCCACCGCCCAGTGGCGGTTCAACCGCCTGCCTCATTCGGCCAAGGCCGAATGAGCCCTGTTTGAGCCTTAACTTGGCTCAGTAGAGACCCGGTTGGCCCCTACTGAATTTAGGCAGGATTTTTCCTCAAATCCTTGCCTTACTCATGTGCAAACTACGAACATAAAACATAACTCAATGTGATTTGATCCGACACGCTTCAAGTAAACTTTCGGCGAGCTTTACGGTGAGATTCCGGCAAGCTTCCGATGCTTGCCTCGGATTGCTTACAGTGGACTCCCAGCATACTCCGGATTGTATGGCGAGCTCAGCGAGTCTTGGCTAGCTTCCGAATCATCCGGTGAGTTCCGCGAACCTTCGGCGATCTTTGAGAAGAACTTCCGAAAACCCGACAAGTCCACGATTCGATCTTTGATGGTTCCGCAACACTTCCGACAATCTCTCGGACTTAGATGAACTCTTGAACCCCGGACTTGACCTCGGTAAATCACTTTGTGTTTTCTTCCCATCGTAGTTATTCCTGCACTCTTATCTCGACAAAGTGGATTAGCACAAATATTTCACCAATTGAGTTCATTATCAAAATCCGAGATTCAACAATCTCCCCCTTTTTGATGATGACAATCAATTGGTGATAGAGTTACTCTTAACTCCCCCTATCTATATGCCATAAAGAAAAATTGCTTGAATTCAATTTTTGAATTCAACGCAATAAAATTAATCTTCATGATGACAAAGTTGATGTTGGACAATAAGATGTCTAATAGGTATCAAAGATATCAATGAAGTATACATAGTTAAAAACATGATATCAAGAACCTAAATAAGCATTTGAACTTGCAATAGCTTGTAAAGCATGGAAGATGTCAAATAGGTATCAAAGATATCAATGAAGTATACATAATTAAAAACATGATATCAAGAACCTAAACAGGCATTTTAACAAGCATGCATATAACTGTCATCACATATTATTTCTCCCCCTTTGTCATCAATAAAAAGGAAACAAGGGATTCATATGTAACAATAAAGGATTACCGAAAAATATCATAAATGTAGAAAAGGAAATCAATCAGAAAGCCGAAAATCATTTCACAGTGGCCAAGAAGATGTAATGAAGATAATGTAACATATATGTCAAGATGTAATGAAGATAATACAACATATATGTCAACATACAACATAAGTTTACATCGTTCAAAAGAAATACAGCAAGCTACTCCTCAGGAGGAATGCCAAGATGCCTATACATATGATCGATCTTTAGGTTCATCTTCCGCATTTCCTTCAAAATTTCAATTTGCTGTAGTTTTACTTCATTTAACTCTCTCATGATCGGATCGTCAGAAGATGGAGCAGAAAATGTCACTGATGTAGCTGCAACAAAAGGATCAGGAGGAGTAGATTCATTTCCCCTAAGGACTGGTGTTTTAGGATGGTCTACGGGTGGGGGAAGTATATCACATCTCCTAGGTTGTCTAACCCCTATTCCATGTTCGAATGTACACCTAAGTCACCTAAGTAGTTTAACATCAATGATATTAAATCTGTCCACTTGTATTGCTTCTTCATCTAGTGGAATGCAAATATTATGGGCATGCAGTAGTCTAGTTATTAAACCTCCATATGGTAACATTGATCCTTTAGAAAGGACCTCTATCATGTGCTGCCGGATTAGGTAACCAAAACAAAAATGTTGTCGGGTCATGATCCAGTATAAGGTACCTAACTCGATTCGGTGAATCATGATGAAACTGTTTAGGAATGACAATGCTTACTAGAATGTGATGCAAAATTTTAGAGTTAAAAGGTAGTAAATGTTCACAACTCTTGGGAATTATACCTAAATTTGGGTTTGCAAACACAGTTTCTAAAGCTTCAGAGTTGGTGGCACCAATCAGTATCCATATCCCATTTTCCTCTAAAATAGCACCTAGCTCTTTTTCAACAATTCCAATCAATGAGCATATAGTATTATCACATATTTGAATCTCATTACCTAGAAGATAAGTTGACAAGCCATCATCATTCACAGTTAGATTAGCATAGAATAGTTTAACTAAGCGTGGATAAAGAGGTTCAGTAATTTACAAAATGGGTAAGGCGTCTAAGTCTGCAAACCACATGATAGGTTCTAGGTTCCCTAATTGATTCAAATCAACATATTTTCCTTTATGAATGGGTCTAGAACCAAATTCAGAAAATCTAAGGGAAGCTTCTTGTGATTTAAACAAGGAGTGGTCAAATGAATCTACCTCCATCCTTTTCCTTTGTCTCTTGATGTTCTTTTAGGAGCCATTTCTATTTAAAGGATTGAAAAATTAATCAATTGAAAAGTTGAACAATTAACCAATTGAAGAAAGGAATGAAATTAGACAATAAGAGAAATAATTCTGTTTTTACCTTAGAATATTCCCTTGAGATGTAGGAAGCTTGAATCAAAGTAAGCTCTCCTTCTTAGGCTTCTAGAGGAAAGAATTGATACCAAAATGAGGCTTGGGAGAGTTCAAAGGAGTTTAGAGAGGTGAGGAAGGTGTTGGGGTAGTTCTACCGAAAGGGGCAGAGAGTTCGGGCGGTTCTACCGTCGGCCCTATCTCACCCCTTATAAAAGGGGTGTTCGGGCGTACTACCTTCAGCAGTTCCACCGCTTGGGGTGACTACCAGATGTACCACCAGTGGCGGTGCTACCGCTAGTAGCACAAAATCCGAAGTCCACCATTTTTTTAAAAATGGTTTGAGAGAAGGGATGAAGTCAAAAAGAATTTGATGAATATAAGACCAGAAAAAAATCAGAATGTGTGGAATCGATGAAAAAATCAAAATCAAATCGATGAAAACCATAATTTCAAGGAAAGATGTCATCAAATAGAACTTACTTATTTGGACAGTTTAACATGCCTAATTCCCTTCTAATAAAATCAAATTGTTCCTCATTTAAAGGTTTCGTAAAAATGTCCGCTAATTGATGATTTATATCAACAAATTCAAGGGTGACATCTCTACTACTTACATGATCACGTATAAAATGATGCCTAATGTCAATGTGCTTAGTTCGAGAGTGTTGAATTGGATTTTTAGTTAGACAAATAGCACTCGTGTTATCACATTTTATAGGGATGTTTTTTAAGTAGATTCCATAGTCTTCTAGTGTATTTTTCATCCAGATAACCTGTGCATGCACTTGCAGCTATATATTCAGCAGTAGATAGTGCAACCGAATTTTGTTTCTTGGAAGTCCAAGAAACAAGTGCATGTCCTAGAAATTGGCATGTTCCGGAAGTGCTTTTTCTATCTATTTTACATCCACCAAAATCCGCATTTGTATAAGCTTTCAAATCAAAATTATCAGATTTTGGATACCATAATCCAAGATTAGGGTACCTTTAAGATATCTAAGAATCCTCTTGTGACACTTTCAAGTGAGATAGCTTAGGATTAGCTTGGAATCTTGCACATAGCCCTACACTTGAACATGATGTCGTGCAGTTGCAGTGAGATAAAGCAGCTACCTATCATGCCCCTATAAGTTTTTGATCAAAACTTTCTCCATTTTCATCCATATCTAATTTAACGGAGGTGCTCATAGGAGTGCTAACATCTTTTGAGCCATCCATGTTAAATCGTTTTAATAATTCAATGTGTATTTTGATTGATTTAGAAATATACCATCACTTAGTTGCTTGATTTGTAGTCCTAAAAGAAATTTAGTTCTCCCATTAGGCTCATCTCAAATTCATCACTCATATCCTTAGCAAATAATTCACATAGTGATTCATTACAAGACCCAAAATAATATCATCAACATAAATTTGAACAATAAGAAAATCATTTTCAAAATGTTTAATAAACAATGTAGTATCAACCTTGCCTTTAGTGAAATCATTTGAAATTAAAAAAGAACTAAGCCTCTCATACCAAGCCCTAGGGGCTTGTTTTAGACCATATAGAGCCTTAGTTAGCTTAAACACGTGATTAGGAAATAGAGAGTTTTCAAATCCGGGTGGTTGTTCGACATACACTTCTTTGGAAATAAAACCATTTAAGAATGCACTTTTGACATCCATTTGAAATAATTTGAAATCTTTACTACTAGCATAGGCAAGGAGCATCCTAATGGCTACCAATCTTGCCACTAGAGCGAAGGTCTCTTCATAATCGATACCTTCTTCTTGGTTGAAACCTTTGGCCACTAGTCTAGCCTTGTTTCGAACCACGATACCGTATTCATCTTGCTTGTTTCTAAAGACCCACTTAGTACCAATAACTAAGTGGTCATTGGAATCTAGGAACAAGCTTCCCTCATTCCTCTCAAATTGATTCAATTCTTCTTGCATTGCGATAACCCAAGAATCATCTTTCAGGGCATCAACAATGCATTTTGGTTCAACTTGAGAAAGAAAAGCGGCATGGGCACAAAAATTTTTGAAAGAAGAGCGAGTTTGAACCCCTTTCGATGTATCTCCTATAATTAACTCCTTGGGATGAGCATCTACATACTTCCATTCCTTGGGTAAGGAAGTTTGGGAAGAAGATGCATCCAAGTTGTCATTTTGAGGAGAGGGTTCATTCAAATTCAAATTATCAAGACCAAAATCATCATCAAAATCTTTCTTCTTAAATTCGAAAATTTCATTGAAAACGACATGAATAGATTCTTCTATAAGTAAGGTTCTTTTGTTGAAAACACGAAAAGTCTTAGAAACTGAAGAATAACCAAAAAATAGTCTGGTGACTAGGGCGGTGCCACCCCACCAGCGGTTCCACACTTGCGTCACAGACAGGTGGTGCTACCGCCCGCAGTGGTGCTACCGCTGCATGGTGCCACCACTTGTCTGACATCGCCAATTACCAGGCGGTCAGCCCCTAGAACATAAAACATAACTCAACGTGATTTGATCCGACACGCTTCAAGTCAACTTCCGCGAGCTTTACGGTGAGATTCCAGCAAGCTTCCGATGCTTCCCTCGGATTGCTTCCAGTGGACTCCCAGCATACTCCGGATTGTATGGTGAGCTCAACGAGTCTTCGGCTAGCTTTCGAATCATCCGTGAGTTCCGCGAACCTTCGACGATCTTTGAGAAGAACTTCCGAAAACTTCGGCAAGTCCCTGATTCGATCTTTGATGGTTCCGGCAACACTTCCGACAATCTCTCGGACTTCCGATGAACTCTTGAACCCCCGACGGACTTGACCTCGGTAAATCACTTTATGTTTTCTTCCCATCGTAGTTATTCCTACACACTTATCTCGACAAAGTGGATTAGCACAAATATTTCACCAGTTGAGTTCATCATCAAAATCCGAGATTCAACAACTCCTTCCTCTAATATGATATACCCAAGATATTTCACCTTTTGTTGAAGAAAACTACACTTTATTTTTTTGACAAAAAGAATATATTCTTGTAAAATTATCAAAACAAGTCGTAAGTGCTGAATATGACTTTTAAGAGAAGGGTTGTAAATAAGGATATCGTCAAAGAAAACCAGCACAAACTTACGAAGATAACTCTGGAAATTATCATTCATAAGGGTGTGGAAGGTGGAGGGAGTATTGGTGAGACCAAAGGGCATTACCAAAAATTTGTAGTGACCGTTGTGCGTTTGAAAGGCAGTTTTCGGTATATCTTCTTCGCGCACTCGTATTTGATGATACCCGGATCGAAGGTCCAACTTTGTGAAGACTTGTGCTCTCTTTAATTCATCAAGCAATTTATCTACTACTAGAATATGGTACTTGTCCTTGATGGTTATGCTATTGAGAGCTCAGTAATCAACACACATTCACCATGTTCCGTCCTTCTTTAAATTTGAGGAGCACTGGTGAAGAGTAGGGGCTGCAACTTGGCTGAATAACTCCTGTTTCAAGCATCTCTTTTACAATCCTTTCTATTTCATCTTTCTAGAGATGTGGATACTGATATGGCTGAGTATTTATTGGAGGTTTGCCTGAAAGAATCGGTATACGATGATCATGCCGGCGGTTAGGAGGTAGGCTGCATGGTTCATCAAATATATCTAAAAATTCAGCAAGCAAGGGAAGTAGGTTTGGATCTTCAAATTTGGTTGGCTCTCCCTTAGATTGCTACTTAAGTTATACCAAAAAGCCGCTGCATGCTTTGTGCAAAACTTTCTCCATTCGTTGTGTGCAAATTGTCATTACATCACCCCCACGTTTCCTGCGTAGTATCACATGTTTCCCCTTACTTTAAAATTTCATAATTAATTTAAAAAAATATCAAAAAATATTATCTAATATTATCAACCATTCGATGCCAAACATGGCCTCATAATCATTGAGAGGGAGGAGGAAAAATTATGCAATTTTCTCTTGGTCCTACAACAATAGTTTCACTCGTGGGCACCTACGATCACACTTCAAAATTCGTCCATCTCTGACCTTAACATCGAACCTACTGTAATTCTCAATAAGTAAGGCCATCTGAATAGCAAACTTGCTATTCATAAAATTATTAGTGCTCCCGGTGTCAATAAGAATGGTGATTGGTTGTTGCTTCAGAAATTCTCCCACTTTCATTGTTTGTGGGTTTATGTAACCGGCAAAGGCATGCATCGTAATATCAATTGACTGCTGTTCTTCATCTGTGACCTCTTCCTCGTGTTCCTAGACCTCCTCTTTCATATCTTCAAGAGGTTCAATTAATAGGAGGTGGCCCCTTTTATAGCAATGATCGTGGTTCCACGGCTCGTCGCAATGCCAACAAAGACCCTTTGCTGATCGGTCATGTAGTTCTTCTCTTGTCAATTTTTTTGGCAGCGAAGGATGGTTGAGAGTAGAAGGGGGTTTATATGCTGAGGTTCTAGGAGTGGTTCTCATCCTCTGAGCATCTTGGCTGAGCCGTTCTTCTTGTATTCGGGAAAAAGAAATCACGGCCATCACGGTACGGGGCTGTCACGCCTTAACTTCCCCTTTTATCTCTGGCTTGAGTCCTTCGATGAATGTTCCTAACAATTAATGGTCAGTCCAATCATGAGCAAGGTAGGATAGCTTCTCAAACCTAGTTTGGTACTCTTGAATCATAGAGGTTTGTCAAATCTTTGCAAGTTGGCTGTCGATATTTTCATACTCCGTAGGTCTGAAACGGTTCAGCAGTGCGTTCTTAAATTGATTCCACGTCGAAGCCCCATGATTATATTCTAGCCAATTGTATCATTGAATAGCATCTCCTTCAAGGTGGATGATAGCAATCTCCACTATAGCATTATCCGACGTTTGGTAGTAGCGAAAGTAACGTTCGACACGCGAAATCCACCTCATCGGGTCTCCTTCTTTCCATCATGGGAAGTCCACCCTCATGCATGGCTGAAGCATGTCTAAGGGCTGTCCCTCCTTCTCTGGGGTCCTTTCTAAATTCTCTCCTTGTTATAATTTGGTTAGACTCGGTGGTTGTCCAATTCTGAATTCTGCAAACAAAGCGCAATTTATTTTCCAAGCACGATTCAAGCCGTGATTCAATTCGAGATTCCCATGCTTCAAATTTGGCATCAATTAGATCTTGAGAAGCCATAGCATATGCTTGTAGATCAGAGATACCCTTGTCTTTTTTCTGTTGATGGGTTAATGGCATAGGGTGGTGGAAGGTTCGGACAATAGATCGATGATAGAAGGGTTCGGCTATAATGGTTTACTATTTTGGGCTATAATTTTTTATGCTGTTAGGGTTATGAAACTAGGTTATGATGGCTGAATCTTAAGGCTAGATGGATTCCCTAAAGATATCTTGGTTGGTGGCAGCAAGGTGGCTAGGGTTTGGTAGGTTACGGAGGAGAAAAAGGACAAAGGTGCAGCACCAGAATTTTTACCGAATAAATTTCAACAGTAAAGATGTAATTTTTTTAGAAATTTTCAACAAAGATTCAAGCAAAACTTGAAGGGAATCTACTGGTAAGGGAGGTAATACTGTTAAAAATTTCGTAGAAAGAAACGACAGTAAGAGGTTTATTAGGGATCGAGCGACACTAAGAGGGGGGGGGGGTGAATTAGTGCAGCGGTAAGGAATGATAAATTTTCAATGATTTGAACAAGTTTCGGAAACTTCGTATGGTAAAAACTTCATTTCATATTATGAAAGCCGTATCGGTAGAATTATATAAGAAAAGCTCTAACTTAAAGATGTTTGCAGAGATAAGAAGTAGAGCATCAAATTAAGTAGAAAGGGTTTGCAGTAAAGTAAATAACAAGAACGTAAATGCAAACCAGATTTTTATAGTGGTTCGGTCATCCAACCTATATCCACTCCCGATTCCTCTTGATCCTCCTTTCAATAGGTGAGGATGAACTCCCTCACAGTACCTCTCCTTTTGACGGGCTTAGGAGATAACCCTTACAAGCACTCTTACCTCTCTTGGACTAGAACACTCTTAAGATAGGGAAGATTTGACACACTTTCAAGAGAGTTTCCTCCTTCTTTTTTCAGTTCTAGACATCCTCTAAACTTTGAATGAGTGGGGTATTTATAGGCCTCAAAGTGATTCAAATTTGGAGCCCAAACTTGGAGCCAAAATTTGAACCATTTTGAATTTTCTGGTGCTGGTAGTATTGGGCGGTGCCACTACTGGTGCCTACGAGTGCTAGGCGGTGCTACCACCAGCTTGGGGTAGTTCCACTGCCCAGCTCTTAGCCTCTGGGCGGTGCCATCGCTCAGGTCATTTCAGCACAATGGTTTCGGCCAAAAACTCGACCGAAACTGGTCCAAATGAAGTTCGAATTGGCCCAAATTTGGTTTATAGGATTAACACCTAATCCTAAACCAAATTATATATTAACTATAAATTTTAAAGACATTTTTTAAGCTATTACAAAGTCCATAAGATAAGACTTCTTTCAGCGAGCTTTCGGTGAACTTCCGGTGGTCTTCCAACGAACCCTCGGAAACTATTCTGCGGACTCCTGGCAAGCTCCCGGACTTCATGATGATCTTGGCAAGTTCCAATGAGCTTCATTGGCAAGCTCTGATCTTTCTTGGCAAGCTCCGTGAACTTCCGATGAACCTTCCGACGAACTTCCGAAAACCCTTCGACAAGCTCCCTACTCGTTCTCGGCCGGTTCCGGTAATACTCCCAATGAATCTTCAGACTTCCGTCAAACTCTCGAACTCCCAACGATCCATCCCACTTGTCTTCTGGCACTTTGTTTCACTTGACATCCTCATCGTCATCGTAGTTAATCCTGCACACATACAAACAAACATTCTACTTCGATCTAGACAGTTATTACAACGCGAATTGACATTCAGTTGCCCGACACATCATTGGTCGGTGCTTCGTCTGATTCTTCAGCACATCGCCTTCTCTTGCGATCCATTGCCCAATCAGTGGTTGACCTCCGCAACCTCGATATTCTTGGCGGAACACGCTCTTCTTGGCCCGATGCCCGACGTACGAAGCCTTCCATTGATTGTCGACCGAATCTCCGGCTCGATATCCAATATCCAGGCATGATCACCCGGTGCAACGTCAATTCCTCCAGCGTCAACTGTCTAATCCTGATCGATAGTAGACCTGCATAACTCAACACACAGTTAGATCATAAACCACAATTAATTAGTTTCATCATCAAAATATGAGATTCAATAATCTTCCCCTTTTAGATAATGACAACTAATTGATGACTAATGGAGTTAACCATAACTCCCCGGAGTTTAACCAAACTCCCCCTATCAATATGCCATTGATAGAAACCTTGGATTATCCTAAATCCAAGCAACATTCATCACAATGTTAAGAGAAAACAACAAAACCATCATGCAAATATATAAAATATTCAATTCAATGCATGAAGTCATCAATCTACTTCTCCCCCTATGTCATCAACAAAAAGGAGAAGTTGCATCATAGCTAGTTTAAACATACTCGCTATCAATCTAGATATACATCATACAACATTTAAGCATAGCTTTGCAATACAACATCCAATCATACCATTCAATCATAGCAAGTTTTTAAGGATGGGCAATGATGGTAATTTTTTCACTTGCTTCTTGAGATGTGCAAGTTGCACTTTCTTTGCTTCCTTTGCATGTTCTAGCTAGCAAAATTTTTCTTTGCGATACATAAGCTAGCAATAAATCTTCTTCCCTTTGTTTTTGTCAAAAAAGTGGAGTACAAATAGTCAATGCTTTGATCATGACAAAATAACAAATTTACAACATGAATTTTCAGTATATTAATTCATGAATTCAAGGGAGTCAAAAATCATGATACGAGGAAAAATATGATAAGCAAGCAATCAATAATGATAAGCAAGCTAACATACTTTGTGATACACAAGTTATTTTACTTTCAATTTTTCTCTTTTGTAACTAAGTTTTGCCTTTGCAAGCTATCAACTTTTTGTTTGCAATGAGCTAGCAATTATGTATAATCACTTTAAACATGTATGCTAACTTTTCATTAAACATACAAACATAAAGGCATGGCAAGTGTAACATTCCAAATTTTTAAAGTTTTGCATTTTTGCTTCTTTTTTGAGATAGTAATTTTCTTCCTCTTGAATGAGCTAGCAATTTTTTATTTGGGTGTGCAACCTAGCAATAAATCTTCTTCCCTTTATCAATGTCAAAAAGAAATGGAGGATCAAATATGATGATATAAACTTTTCACTTAAGTTTACATATATATAAAAAAGTTTACATCAATCTTCAAATCATGAAACAAATATATCAATATAATGGATCAAGTCATGATTCATGATTCATCATAAAAGATATCAAGAAGAACAAAATTTCTTTTACTTCAATATTCAAATCATGACAAGTGATACATATCAAAATTCTACATGAATATTTCAATCATCAAGTCATGAATATGAATTTAATAAGCTAGCTCCCCCTTTGTCAATGTCGAAAAGAAATGAGGACTCAATGGCTAAAAATTTTAATTATTATACAAGCCATATAATTCCGAGAAATCAAAATCATGATTCATAAATATTTTCTTCATTGTCAATTTTCAATTCATGATAAAGGGTATACAATCAAGAATCATGATACATAAAAAATAGCATTCTCATATATCAAGTCATGATTCAATGATAGCAAATTTAATTTTCAATCATCACACAAGGCATGCAAGGCAAAGAAATCTTGTCATTTCTATATCATGAAATACATGACATCAAGGCTCATGATTCATTTGAAAAGATATAGCACAAAGAACAACTTGATTCATGCATAAGAATTCCAAGTATCAAATATCAAGATATCAAGACTTGGATTGTGATAAAGCTCATTCAAGTTCAAATCATCAAAATCATTAACATAGTTTATGAGATTCACAAATGATATAAACTTGAATTGTTTTCTTTTGGTAAATGATAAAAGAAGTAATTATAGAGGAAAATATTTCAATTCATAAAAATATCTCAAGACAAGAATTCAAAGTCATGATTTCAAGTGATCAAGAGAGGAGTCATAAAATTATTCAAACTCATTTTGTCAACTTGAAACTCCTAATCAAATCAAAAACATTTTTGAGATTCATAACATGAATGAGTGATTATCAACTTCTTAGAGTTTGCAAAATGATAAATAGTTTTTTGATAAACACTTATTATCAAATCATCAATTTCATAATTCATTTAGAAGGTTCTCCTCTATGGTAAATAAAACAGAAATATAGGAGAACAACATGAATTAGGGGAGATAGAGCATGATTGAAGCATTGAACATGATTCATATTTAAAATGTATCTCACATCGTAAATATAAATCAAGCATTTGTCAAATCTGAAATCATCCTCAAAATTATATTCAATGACATGCATAGATTTATTAAAAAATCAATAAAATAGAGGATTGAATTTTATTTTTTTATAAATTTCTATTCATGTGATTTGCTTCTTATAATCATGCCTTTATCTTAAAACAAAATGTCAACATTCAAGATGGAAAGACAAATTTCATCATAAAGATTATTAAGAGCCAAAAATATAGCACATTACACATAAGGCATCTTCCAACTAAAAATTGATTCAACATGATAATGTGTTTCGTTTTAAGTTGTTTGTTTTATATAAGTGAGCTCATGTTTTAAAGGATGAGTATCATGTTTAAAACCAACACATGAGTTTCGTTATCAAGATATGATATCATAAAGTCATTAAGCATGATAACAACATTTTAACATTTTCATTTTATCATTATCAATGATGATTTCATAAAATATATTCTAATATTTTCATGAAAACCATCATCGTATAACTTTGAAATACAAGTTGTCATTAAAGTCATCAAGATCAAATGCATCAAGAATATTTCATACAAAAATTTTATTAAGAGCAACGGAGATGGTTATATGTAAGCATGCTCTTGTCATATTCTACTAGATTCATGTTTCATTGTATATATCCCAAAAGTAAGTTTCAAGAGAAATTGTTTAAACCAAACGCATGATACATATTTATTTTCAAAATTTTTATCATGATTATTTTCATGAGATTCACAAGATTGGTAAAGTGAATTTAATAACCTCAATAGGATAGAAAATGAAATTTCATTTCATGCAATTGTTTTGATGTGAGCATATTTAAATCTTTTTATGAAAACATGTATCAACGAGATATAAGTTTAGTCATAAACTTGTCAAGACCAAACACATCAAAAATAAAATATCATGATTAAAATATTTTTAACTTTTGTGTTTTATTTTGTGGTTGATCTTATATAAGCATGTTCAAATTTTCATGTAAAAACAAAATCATCAATATGCTTGCTTCTATATTTTAATCATATTTGGTATGCAAGCATTATCTTGAAATCATGCATCTTGTTTGAAATCAAAAGCAATGTAAAATCATCAAGATTCATGAATTTATCATGATCATACGTATGGAGCATTTTCATTTATCAAGTAAGATTTCACATAAGCATGCCCAAAACTTTTTGCATGAAAGATATGTATCAAGTTTAAAGCCAAAAAGTGATACGAAAATCATCAAGATTCATGGATTCATTATGAATATATTATTTCAAAATATGAGATTTCAAGTCATCAAGTATGATACCATCATTAAGCATATTTTCATAATGCATCATCAAAATCATTTTAATTCTTTCTTTCATTTGTTATAACAAGATAATCAACGCTCAAACTTTTGCTAAAATCATACATCATTTTAAAAATTTTAAAAATAATTTTTATCATGAAAATCATCAAGTCCAAATATAATACAAGACAACATCAAAACCACATTTCTTTCATTTTAAAAATTTATGGGTTAGGTCTTTTAGTTTTGCAATTGATTTCATGAAGACATGCATCATATAAAAACTTCATCACAAGAAGGATTAAGACACATTAATCTAAGTTAGATGTTTTTAAATCAACATTACTTCAAATCCTCATTGCATGAAAACCGAAGTACACAATCATGGATTAACCCTATTAAACATAATCAAGCTAATTAACTTTTATGTTAAACCATGCATCAACAAACGATATGGAAATCATAAACTAAGCAATCATCATTCATAATCATTCAAAGTTTTGAATCATAACATGCATGAAACTTTAACAATATAGTTTTTCATGATCATTTTATAATTTTTCAAAAATGCTAAAAGGAAAAGCATAGCATAATTTTTTTAAAACAATTTGTTTTAATTTTCAAAAAAAATCCTACTAACTAAGTTAAGCATTCATGAAAAGCATCATGTAATTTCAAAATAAGGTAAAAATAACTTGGGTGAGTTTCTTACCTCATTGTCGAAAACCATCAAAGCCCATTTCACCTATTCTTTACTTGATTCTTCTTTGCAAGCCTTCTTCCTCTTCTTTGGCCTCTTCCTCCATTTAAGTTCATTGTCTATTTTAGATTTTTGTTTAATGAACTTATTAAGATTTAGTGTTCGAAGTTCAAAGTTCTCATTGTCCTCATCACTTGAGTCATCACTCAAGTGGCATTTCATAGTCCGAAGTGCCAAATCCTTCCTGTTCTTTGGAAGGTGGTCCATGTGTTTATCGAGTTCATTGTGTTCTAAGAAAGCCATTTCATAGGTCCTTCAAGACCCAATGAGTTCTTCATGAGATAAGTCATTTAAATTTTTAGCTTCTTGTATTGTCATTACTTTTGGATCCCACTCTTTTGGAAGGGATCTTAAAATCTTGTTTACTAAATCAAAACTTAAAAAAGATTTACTATGACTTTTCAAACTATTGATGACATCCGTGAAACGGGTGTATATATCGTCGATAGTTTCGCTTGGTGTCATTCGAAAGAGCTCAAAATCATACAATAAGAGGTTTACTTTCGAGTCTTTAACTCTACTAGTTCCCTCGTGCGTGATTTCAATAGTTCGCTAAATGTCAAAAGCTGTTTCACGCATAGAAATCCGATTGAGCTCATTTTTGTCTAAAGCACAAAATAAGGCATTCATAGCCTTTGCATTTAAAGAAAAAGATTTTTTTCTCTAAGTCCGACCATTTGTTCATCGATTTAGAAAAAAGTTGAAATCCATTTTCAATGATGTTCCATAAGTTTAAATTGAGAAAAATTAAGAAAACTCTCATTTAAGTTTTCCAATATGTGTAGTCTGAACCGTTAAAGAACGGTGGACGAAAAATCGAAAAGCCCTCTTGAAAACCATGAAGGGCCATTTCTTACAGGTGTAAATCCAAATGAGAAATAACGTGGCTCTAATACCAATTGTTAGGGATCGAGCAGCACTAAGAGGGGGGGGGTTGAATTAGTGCAGCAATAAGGAACGATAAATTTTCAGCGATTTGAACAAGTTTCGAAAACTTCGTACGGTAAAAACTTCGTTTCGTATTATGAAAGCTGTATCGATGGAATCATATAAGAAAAGCTCTAACTTAAAGATGTTTGCAGAGATGAGAAGTAGAGCATCAAATTAAGTGGAAAGGGTTTGCAGCAAAGTAAATAACAGGAACGTAAATGCAAACCAGATTTTTATAGTGGTTCGGTCATTCGACCTATGTCCACTCCCGATTTCTCTTGCTTGAGGCCGACTTTCCACTAGCTATCCTCTTTCCAGCGAGGATGAACTCCTCACAGCACCTCTCCTTTTGACGGGCTTAGGAGATAACCCTACAAAACTCTTACCTCTCTCTTGGACTAGAACACTCTTAAGACTTAAAGGGAAGATTTGACACATTTTCAAGAGAGTTTCCCCCTTCTTTTTTTTAGTTCTAGACCCTCTCTAAACTCTAAATGAGTGGGGTATTTATAGACCTCAAAGTGATTCAAATTTGGAGCCCAAACTTAGAGCTAAAATTTGAACCATTTTAAATTTCGATGTTGGCATGCAGGCGGTGCCACCAGGTGCCGCAGTGTCTTGGCGGTGTTACCCACTGAGGTGGTTTCACTACCCAGCTCTCGGCCTCTAGGTGGTACCACCGCCTAGCCTGGGCGGTGCCACCTGTAAGCATAAAAATCTTTTATCATGCTTCTATGATGCGAAAAACTTTAATTCTAGGATTGAAATCAAAACATCAATAATAGATCTGTTTTTACGATGTGTACCTTTGATGCCATCCGCACGGAAGGGGAAAGATCTCTGATCTGAATACCTTCCTTAGATCCAACGCCTCCGCCAATCTGCAAGGAGAACTAGACTTCTTCTCCTCTCTTCCTATCCTTTCACAGGACCACTATAATTGATGGCTCAGGGAGATTGAGAGGGAGACTTTAATCTCTCAATCTATGTCTGTGAAATATTTTCTTTTATGCAACTCTTAGATGCATCTGCATTGCTAATGACACCTTAACTCCCCTGAGGTCCTATCTATTTATAGACGAGAGCAGAGGGTCTAGGATAAGTTATTAGGGGAGTTCCTTCCATTAAGGGCATCCCCTAAGGTATCCTCCAAAATATGGACTTCTTTTCTATTGATCGATATTGATATCAGAATCTAATTAGTTATATTAAATATCTTATCCGATTATAACGGACCACATAATCTAACATTCTCCCACTTGGCCCATTAATTGATAAGATATTAAAGATATTCAAAATCAAAAATAAACAAAACAAAATTTGTTTGAAAATAATTTTACCTAATTGGATCCGAAAATTTTGAAAAGCATTTTATACATGGCCATGAATTTTAAAACAAGCCAATAAATCTAATAAATAGAATAATACTATATTAAGTCCAACCATCAATGTGAGTCATAGCAGTTGTATATCATCAATGTTATACTCCCTTGTATGTACTACAATATTATTAGTCTTTCCTAATATAGTCCATAATGACCCCTGTAATTTGTCTTGTCAAGACAATCCTGTTATCACATTCAACCATAATATATACATACATAATTGTGAACAGGATAGCAGAAACAAATAACTTTAAGTATGTAAGAAAAAATGTCAATTACAGTGTCCACTCAAATATGTATCACCATATCCTTTATGGGTTGCTCACAAACCCAATCATAAGAATATGTTCTTTCAAAACACTTTAGGCTGTAAGTCCTAAGTAAATGGATCAGCAATCAATATAGTGGAACTCAAGTAATTAATTGACATTAGATGTTTCTGGACTCGTCTTCTCTAACCATCAAGTACTTTCTACCATAATGCATAGAAATGCAATAGTACTTGTCATTCTTAGAGAAGAAAACTACTGTGATATCACAAAATATCTTCAGTGACTTGATAATTGAGTCTAACCACACCAAGTCCTGAGATAAAATTTCGCGGTTATAAAGTTTGATTAGTGGCCTCAAAGCATACCACAAAATCAACTTATATTATTAATAATATAATAACAAATTACCTTTCTAATTGATATAGATATTAACCATAAGGTGGACTTCCTGTTATTGAGGCAATTTATAAAATCAGCATTTGAAAAAACACCATCATTTCAAGCTGATATAATTTCATACATGTGAGCATGTAATCCTTCGTCCCTTCCAGATATCTTATTACTTTTCTTTGTAGTCCTTTAATATTTTTCACTTCTGGATAACTCAAATATCTACCCAGTATTCTAACTGCAAAAACTGATATCTGTTCTGACATAGGCTTGAGCATAGACTTTCAACTACGCATATATAAAGAATATTTTCTTTATCTGATTCTTTTCAAGTCATTTTAAAGCACTCACTTTTGACTAAAATTTTACTTTTATGATTTGTTGAACAAAGTTGTATATTAAATCATCTCAAGACTCGATTAATATATTTTTTCTAAGACAATCTTAATAATCATTGAGATATATCCCTGAGTATCTCAATACTAATAATATAAGATGTCTCATTCATATCAACCATCTTAAATTCTTAGTGATAATTTCTTGGTTCAGTATAATAAACCAAGTCACTATTGGCAATGCAAAATATTATCCACATATATGATCGATATAATAAACTTGCTCCCACTGATCTTTAGATATAAATATCGATTAACAGTATTTTTCTTAAATCTGAAGAAATCAATGATATTAACAAACTTTATATACATCATTATCTAGAAGCTTGTTTAAGATCATAAATAGATTCCTAAATTTGCATGCCAAATTTATATTTCTTTCATTTTCTCTGCGAGTCATTCAGAATAACTTATAGAAAACTAGATCCTTAATCAAAAATTTATTTTCATATCATTATGATGTAACTCAAACTCATAATGAATTACTAATGTCATAACGATTTTTAACAAGTTCCTTTAACAACTATATGTCTCCTTATAATTGATACATTCTTTATGAGTAAAATCTATAACCATATAAAAACTAAAAGTCTGACCATTATATCATTCGACATTATCCTTTGAGTCACATTTATATAACAGACTCTTTTACAATTATTGGACAATTCGATGAATTCATCAGACACCATTCTGGTTATTGATTTTAACTCTTCTTATATTGTATCATATTACTTTTCAGAATTATTACTTTTATGACCTGTGAAAATAATAAAGGGATCTATTCTGATTCCTATATCAAAATATAATTCTTATAGATATACCACATAATCATAAATGACAGGATTCCTTTCCCATTGAAAAATTTTCAAGGCTGTCAATTATGGTTATTCTACAAGACCATTATCAGCGATATCAATATAATATGAGAGTTTGGTAATGTTATTTTGTTGTTCACCTTTATCAAATTATTTAATAATTTGAGTAACAACAATCTCTCGAATAATAAAGGAGTATCAACATGTATCTCCTCTATACCAAAATTAAATTTCAAGATTTTTACTCCCACTGATTCGCTATTTTATAGGAACCTTATATTACCATATTTAACTATCCTCGTACTATGATTAGAGCAATAAGACATATACCCTTTTTAAACTTTTCTGAATAAATAATAAAATATTTAAAAATAGTTATTAAATTTAATTTTCTTTTATGTGAGTTGAAGATCCTTATCTCTATAGGACAATCCTAAATATATAAATATCTTAAGTTAGGTTTCATATCATTCCATAACTCAAAAGAAGTCATGTAATTTACTTACTAGAAACCCCATTTAAGATATACATAGTTGTCCTTAGAGCTTCTTCTCACATTGATTTGGGTATAAAAGAATAATACATCATGCTCCTAATCATATTTATAAGTGTACGATTATATCTTTCAGCAATTATGTTCTACTATGACACATCTGGTAAATTATACTGAATACATATACCTTGATTTTTCAAGAATCTAGTAAAAGAACTAGAATGATAATTGGATCCATCATGAATACCATAAAATCCATCACCCCTATCAGATATGATGATTTTAACTTTTCTATCTAATTGTCTCTCGACCTCTTTTATACACATTTTAAGAATGCCAATGGCCTGAGACTTTACATGAATTAGATATATATAAAATTATATCTCAATAGGTTATCTATATGGTGATAAAATGCCTCTCTTTAATGAGACAAAAATATAGAGTGACTCGCAGATATAAACATAATCTCAAGGAGTTTATGAACTTATATTTTATTTTAATATTTAATTATAGGATTTAGGGTTTAGGGTTTAGGGTTAGACCATTATACAGAATCCAAAGGTAACTTTTATTGAATCATATTGAGTTCACAACTATTAAAGGAGAAATAATATTCTAACAATTCTAGGTATAGAATCCAAATTCCCAGAATTATAAGAATATAACACGAATCCTCAAGATTCATTAAATAAATCATCTTTAGGCATAGGGATAAATACAAACTACTATTGCTTTCACTTTAAGATGATTCCCTATAATGATGAATATTTCAATCTCCTTTGATTTTTATTCTTTTTCCTTTTAAATATTAAAATAAATCTCTATTATTGGTAACATACAATGAAGCATCAAATTAATCCACCAAGTATTACAAAAATAATTTCTATAATATTTGATTTGAACCACATAAAAGTTATATTTATAACTTTTTATTTCAAATCAAATCTTATAATTCTTCTTCATATAACTTTCATTGTTACACAAGTAACACTCGTTGAATCTCGGATTTTGATGATGAAACTAATTGAGTGTGATTTGTTGTCTAACTGCGTGTTGAGTTACGCAGGTCTACTATCGATCAGGATTAGACAATTAACGCTGGATGAATTGAAGTTGTGCTGGAGGTGATCACGTCAGGATATTGGGTGTCGAGCCAGAGGTTCGGTCGACTATTGGCAGGAGGCTTCGTACGTCGGGCATAGGGCCAAGAAGTGCGGAGTTGCGCCATGGATATCGAGGTTGCGGAGGTCAACCATCGATTGGGCAACAAGCCGCTAGAGAGGCGATGTCAAGGATCGAAGCGCCAACCAATGATGTGTCGGGCAACTGAATGTCAATTTGTGTTGTAATAACTGTCTAGATCGAAGTAGAGTGTTTGGTGTTTGTTTGTGCAGGAGTAACTACGAAAGGGATGAAAACGTAAAGCGAAATCAAGGGCCGAAGTCAAGTGCGATGGATCATTGGGAGTTCGAGAGTTTGAGCTTTGAAGATTCATTGGGAGTGCTGCCGGAACTGGTCGAGAACGAGTAGGGAGCTTGCCAAAGGGTTTTCGGAAGCTCGCCGGGAGGTTCATCGGAAGTTCGCGGAGCTTGACAAGAAAGATCGAAGCTTGCTATAGAAGCTCAAGGGAACTCGCCAAAATCATCGTGGAGTCCGAGAGCTTGCCGGGAGTCCATAGGATGGTTTCCGAGGGATCGTCGGAAGACCACCGGAAGTTCGTCGGAAGCTCGACGGAAGAAGACTTGACTTGCGGACTTTGTAATAGCTTAGGAAACATCTTTAAAATTCATAGTTAGCACGTATTTTGGGTTAGGATTAGATAACCCAAAGTGGGGGCCCATTGGGCCTTGATTAGGATGAGTTTGGGCCAAAATTTTGGCCCAAACCGAACCAACTACGTGCATGCATGCTAATCAGAGCATGCTACTATAGCCGAGTAATCAGAGCCTTCGTGCATGCGGTAGTACCGCTCGCGTAGCACCGCCCGCTGTAGCCATGCGATAGAACCGCCTACACAGGCGGTAGCACCGCCGCTATCGTAGCCAGGTGGAACCGCACGCGGTGCACCATGCCGCACGCTCGCGACAGGGCCAATACAGCACGGCACGCCAATTGATTTCAAATTTAGAGCCCAATTTTGAATCCACTTTGGATCTATAAATACCCCCCCTTTCTCAGCTGAAAGGGCAACCCTTTTGAGCAAAAATTCTTAGTCTTGAGCTTTTATAGAGTGTTGAAAAGTCTTGTTCTTGCTAAGTGTTCACCTTCTTCTTCTCTTGAGAAATCTTGTACAAGTGTGAACATCTTGTTAAGGGTTGTAAAAGGGGTATTTGGTCCTTCCCCTTCAAAGGATTTGCTAGTGGAAGAGCGGAGCCTCATCGTAAAGGCTTCAAGAGTGGATGTAGGTCATTTGACCGAACTACTATACATCATTGTGTCCATAAATGTGTGAGTGTTTACATTCTTGAATCATTTCATTACTTGGCTGCAAGTTGTTTAGTTCATAGTTATTTCCTTTACGTAAGTAATTACTTTCAAGTTCTCTTTCGCCAAATCGAAATCTTCCTACAAACTTATGTTTTTGCAAAATCGATTTCAAGAGTATGATTTTTAATCCGCTGCACTAATTCATCCCCCCTCTTAGTGCCTTTTAGATCATAACAATTGGTATCAGAGCCACGTTTTTTCTCTTTCAGATTTATACCCGTGAGAAATGGCTCTAAATGGTTTTCAAGAGGGCTTTTCGATTTTTCGTCCACCATTCTTTAACGGTTTGGACTACACATATTGGAAAACTAGAATGAGAGTTTTCATGCTTTCAATGGATTTGGATTTATGGAACATCATCAAAAATGGTTTTCAACCTTCCTCTAAACCGACGAACGAATGGTCGGTTTTGGAGAAAAGGTCGTTTTCTTTAAACGCAAAGGCTATGAATGCCTTATTTTGCGCTTTGAACAAGAACGAGTTCAATCGGATTTCTATGTGCGAAACAGCTTTTGACATTTGGCAAACTCTTGAAATCACGCATGAGGGAACTAGTAGAGTTAAAGACTCAAAAGTAAACCTCTTGTTGCATGATTTTGAGCTCTTCCAAATGACACCAAGCGAATCTATCGACGACATGTACACCCGCTTCACGGATGTCGTCAATAGCTTGAAAAGTCTTGGTAAAAATTTTTCAGATTTTGAACTCACTAACAAGATCTTAAGATCCCTTTCAAAATGGTGGGATTCTAAAATAACGGTGATTCAAGAATCAAAGGATCTAAATAATTATTCTATTGATGAACTCATTGGGTCCTTAAAGACCTATGAAATGGAACATGATGAATATGATAAACATGATGAACACATGAACAACCTTCTAAAGAACAAGAAGGTTTTTGAACTCCGAACTATGAAATGCCACTTGAGTAATGACTCAAGTGATGAGGACAATGAGGACATTGAACACATAACAATGAATGTTAACAAGTTCATTAAACAAAAATTAAAAAACACAAATGAACTTGAACGGAGAAAGAGGCCAAAGAAGAAGAAGGCTTGGAAAGAAGAATCAAGAAAAGAAGAAGCAAACTACGCTTTAATGGGCTTCGACAATGAGGTAAGTAACTTAACTTCCTTGAATTATTTTGAAATTACTTGATGATTTCCATGAATGCTTAACTTAGTTTGTAGGACTTTTTTTATGCTTTTCTTGTGTTTTTAGAAATTAAAAAAAAATTGAAATTATACTATGCTTTTCTTTATAGTATTTTTGAAAAGTAAACATATGAATGATGCAAGATTTGTGATAATGCTTAGGATTAATCCATGCATGTGTATCTTGATAGTTTACATTATCTCCAAATATGTTGCTTGATGATTTTATATCATGCATGAGCTTTTGAAGTAATAAAGTGTCATATTGTGATGATGAAACATATTTTTTGAATTTATAAATAGATGCATGATTTTGGCAAAAATTTGAACATGGCCTTTTAACATAAAAATTGAAAGTGTGCTATCATTTTTACATATTTGGTCTTGACGATTTTATGACTAAGCTTGTGTTTTATTTTGATACATGTTTTCATAAAAATTTTGAATATGCTCACATCAAATTGCTTAAAATGAAAATGTATTTTTTTTCTCATTCTATTGAGATGAATGAATTTATGTTATGAGTCTTATGAATCTCATAAAAATAAACATGATGAATATTTTAAAAAATGTGCCTCATGTTTTCGGTCTTAATGATTTCTCTTGAAACATGCTCTTTGGACCTATATGAAAAACATGAGTATACTCATATGAACGTCAAATCACTTGAAATGGAAACACATAAAAAAAATGAGAAATTACACTATCATGATGCTTTACGTGTAATGCTTTTGATTTTAATGGGCTGAATGACAACTTGTATTTCAAATTTATACAATGATGGCTTCCGTATAAATATTTGAACATACATTATGAAATCATCATTGAAATGAAAATATTAGAAGTTTGTTATCATGCTTAATGACTTTGTGATATTATATCTTGATGACAAACTCATGTTTCGGTTTTAAAATTTGATACTCATCTTTTGAAACATGAAACATATTATCATGATAAATTAAATCTCATGTCTTGGAATAATATGTTGCATTTATGCCTTGACAATTTTATGATAAAGTTTGATTTTCAATTTTTGATGAAAGGCAAGTGATAAATTCATTTATGATATTTTATAAATCATTAGAATTACGAATGAGATTTTGATGATACGGTAATGACTTTATTCATGTTATTAATCTCAAAAATAATAATTTAATTATGAGTCTTGACTTGATAAATTGAGCTTGAATGATTTTTCTTTTAATGATTCTTGAATCTTCTAGAATTATGACTTATTAAGACATATTTAATGCTTGAATCAAGTTCTAAAAGATTTCATTTTGCTATAAAGAAATTTTATTGAAATCATGATCTTGACAACTATGACTTGAAACTCTTTATAAATCAAGATCTTTTACCATGCTCCTTCCGTCTTATCAAAAGAAAATTCCTTAAATGAAATGTAACTTGTCTTTTGATTTCTCGGAATTCAATACTTGAATTTTTATGAATTCGTGTCTTGATTCTTATGAAATGTGATCTTGGTAAAAATTCCTATATATAAATCAAGATCTTGTGTGTGATCTCCTAAGACTTCCACTTGTTATTTCCTAAAAAGAGACTTGTCAAAATGATTCATGAACCTTTTGATTCATGACTTTTGGATTCATGACTCAAGATTGAAGATTGAAACATTATATGCTAAAATTGATTCTTTATTGTTTCAATACTTCCTTGAATGCCTTATGTGATGATTGAAAATTTGATAAAAAAATATGCTTAATATTTGAATCATTTATCATGGCTTGAAAATGAATGAAAAGAAAATATGTTGGCACTTGTAATCATGATTTGATCCTTAATATTAATATGCTTTTATATATCATGATTCTTGGTTGTATGACATTTATCTTGAATTAAAAATTAATAAATATGAATCTAGATCTTGCTAAAATGAAAAGTTATGAATCATGGATGATATCTTTTGGTTTTGATTCTTGTTGAATTTACATATTGATATCCTTCATGACATGATTTCTCATGTTTTAATACCATATTGTATGCATCTTGGAAAAAATTGAAATATTGATTGATGCAAAATTATTGCATTGAAATATTATTCATCCCTTCTTTTCGATAGTGACAAAGGGGGAGTTAGCTTGCTAACTTATGCATCACAAGTGAAAGTGGCAAACATAGCTAGCTAGAACTTGCAAAAGGCAAAACTTAGCACTTCTCAAAATGAGAAGAAAGAAATTACAAAGTTGCATTATTTTTTAACTCATGAGCTTACAGTTTTAAAATGTTATAAATTTTACAAAAATTACTAGCTCATTGCAAACATGAAGTTGATTACTTGCAAAAGGGAAACTTAGGTGCAAATGAGAAAAATTGAAAGAGAGCTAGTTTGCGTATTGCAAAGTATACTAGCTTATCATTATTGCTTGTCATAAATTTCCCTCATACCATGATTTGTTTATGACTCTCTTGAATTCATGACTTGATATGTTAAAAATTCATGATGGAAATTTGTTATTTTGTTATGATAGAAGCACTCATGTAAAGGGAAAAGAATTATATTCTTCCCTTCTTTTTGACAAAATCAAAGGAGGAGAAGATTTATTGCTAGCTTACATGATTAATTTGCTAGCTCATTCAAGAGGAAGAAAATTGCTAACTTGTGCATCAAAAGAAAAATTTTGCTAGCTTGAACATTGAGAAGCAAAAGTTGTTATCTCAAGAAAGGCAAAAATCTTGCTCAATTTCACTTCTTCAAAATTGCTTACATTTTTATTACAAATTATTGTTGAAACTCATGTAAGGTTATTTGAAATATTCGATTCTCCCTGTCTTTTTGATGCTAACAAAGAAGGAGAAAGATTTTAGCTCGAACATTGTAAATAATTACCATCTTGATTCCTATTTTGCAACTTCATGAGAAGCTAAGAATTGTTATATCAAAGGATGCAAATATTGCTATCATGGGAAACAAGGTGCCTACTTGCACATCTCAAGAAGCAAGTGAAAATTACCATCATTGTCTATCCTTGAAACTTGCTATGATTGAATGGTATTATTTGATGTTGTATTGTAAAAATGTTGTATGATGTGATAAATAGCTAGTATGTTGTAAAGATTTGCATATTCTTGAAAACTAGCTATGATGTTACTTCTCCTTTTGTTGATGACATAGGGGAGAAGTAGATTGATGACTTCATGCTTTGTATTGAATATTTTATATATATTTGCATGATGGTTTTACTATTCTCATAAACATTGTGATGAATGTTGCTTGGATCTGGATAATCCAAGTGTTCTATCAATGGCATATTGATAGGGGGAGTTTGTGTTAAACTCCGGGGAGTTATGGTTAACTCCGTTAGTCATCAATTAGTTGTCATCATCAAAAAGGGGGAGATTGTTGAATCTCAGATTTTGATGATGAAACTAATTAAGTGTGATTTGTTGTCTAACTACGTGTTGAATTATGCAGGTCTACTATCGATCAGGATTAGACAGTTGACGCTGGAGGAATTGACATTGCGCTAGAGGTGATCACGTTAGGATATTGGGTGTCGAGTAGAGGTTCAGTCGACTATCGGCAGGAGGCTTCGTAGTTGCGCCATGGATATCGAGGTTGCGGAGGTCAACCATCGATTAGGCAACAAGCCGCTAGAGAGGGCGATGTGCCGAAGGATCGGACGAAGTGCCAACCAATGATGTGTCGGGCAACTGAATGTCAATTCACGTTGTAATAACTGTCTAGATCGAAGTAGAGTGTTTGGTGTTTATTTGTGCAAGAGTAACTACGAAAGGGATGAAGACGTAAAGCGAAATCAAGGGCCGAAGTCAAGTGCGATGGATCATTGGGAGTTCGAGAGTTTGACGGAAGCCTGAAGATTCATTGGGAGTGCTGCCGGAACTGGCCGAGAACGAGTAGGGAGCTTGCCGAAGGGTTTTCGGAAGCTTGCCGGGAGGTTCGTCGAAAGTTCGCGGAGCTTGACAAGAAAGATCGAAGCTTGCCAAAGAAGCTCGGGGGAACTCGCCAAAATCATCGTGGAGTCCGAGCTTGCCGGGAGTCTGCAGGATGGTTTCCGAGGGATCGTCGGAAGACCGTCAGAAGTTCGGAAGCTCGACGAAAGAAGACTTGACTTGCGGACTTTGTAATAGCTTAGGAAACGTCTTTAAAATTCATAGTTAGCACGTATTTTGGGTTAGGATTAGATAACCCAAAGTGGGGGCCCATTGGGCCTTGATTAGGATGAGTTTGGGCCAAAATTTTGGCCCAAACCGAACCAGCTACGTGCATGCATGCTATTGTAGCATGCTCTCAGAGTTGCCATCGTAGTCGACTCGTAACAGCGGTAGTACCACGCTGCTGGGCGGTAGCACCACCTCGCCATCGTGAGCTGCGGTGAATCGCGCTGCACAGGCGGTAGCACCGCCACAGCTCTGTAGCCGGCGGTGGAACGCAGCTTTGCACACAGATTGATTTCAAATTTGGAGCCCAATTTTGAATCCACTTTGGATCTATAAATACCCCCCCTTTCTCAGCTGAAAGGGCAACCCTTTTGAGCAAAAATTCTTAGTCTTGAGCTTTTGTAAAGTGTTGAAAAGTCTTGTTCTTGCTAAGTGTTCACCTTCTTCTTCTCTTGAGAAATCTTGTACAAGTGTGAACTTCTTGTAAAGGGTTGTAAAGGGGGTATTTGCTCCTTCCCCTTCAAAGGATTTGCTAGTGGAAGAGCGGAGCCTCATCGTAAAGGCTTCAAAAGTGGATGTAGGTCATTTGACCGAACCACTATACATCATTGTGTCCATAAATGTGTGAGTGTTTACATTCTTGAATCATTTCATTACTTGGCTGTAAGTTGTTTAGTTCATAGTTATTTCCTTTACGTAAGCAATTACTTTCAAGTTCTCTTTCGCCAAATCGAAATCTTCCTACGAACTTGTGTTTTTGCAAAATCGATTTCAAGAGTACGATTTTTAATCCGCTGCACTAATTCACCCCCCCTCTTAGTGCCTTTTAGATCCTAACAACACTTTATTATGATGAAATTCCTTTATGAGTTTATATAATAATTATAAACTTAGGTGGCTTATGCTTCATACTTATTTTATTGTTACCCACCCATTGAGTAGAACTTAAATATTTTAAGTCTTGGGCTTACAACTTTGTCAATTATATTGAGGAGGTAATCTTAAATTCCACAAATTCTATCATTTTTAGTCAGTTCTTTCATTGAGGTGTCAACTCATGACTTATCAGAAAATTTATGTTGATCCTTAAATATTCTCATGCGCTACTGTACTGAAGTCTAAGTATCATCAAATTGAGTTTTTCAGACCTTTCCTGATCAGTCACCTTAATTATTTATTCCACAGAACTTTCAGTAAATAAGTCTGTGTTCCCTTCAAATAATCTGATCAAGATCTCACTCATTCAATATAACTTGTATATGCTCAAGCCATTTATTCTAGAAAATATATTTCAAAAAATATAGGGACATTTATAAAAATACAATGAAGGAAGTACCATTATAATAATATAACATCAATGCTTTGAGCTTTATAATGAATGTTGAACTATTGATATCATCAATATTTTATTTTCAATATTGATATATCTATTATTCACACATATAATCATTTA
Organism: Musa troglodytarum; assembly: GCA_023547065.1. Lineage (NCBI taxonomy): Eukaryota > Viridiplantae > Streptophyta > Magnoliopsida > Zingiberales > Musaceae > Musa > Musa troglodytarum. The sequence goes on along the minus strand of CP097506.1, from coordinate 37,163,384 downwards.
TGGAGGACTGATACCATCCTTGTGGAATAGTATTAATACCTTTATGTATAAAATACTAAACTGCAAGGATATCCAAAACAGTATCATCCTACCCCATCACATAATTATTCAAAATAGATTCTTCTTTGGGATTATCTAAATCTCCTAATTATGTGTGTCATTGTGAATATTATTTTTCTTTAATGTCATTTAGAACCAATCCATAATGTATTTTATAGATTATTGGTCTAGGTCACTTTGGTGACTGCAAGACCAATACAAAAATATAAAATACAATCTAAAATGTCCTATGAATGATAAGACTTTATTGTAATTTATATCTCATAAGTCTATCATCCCAGGCTACTTTGGTAGCTACTGATCAGATAAAACTTAGAAAAATAAATTATAAATAATATTTATCAAATTTCTTTAATATCATTTAGGATGAATTCCATAATGTATTTTATAAATTATTGGTCTAGATCACTTTGGTGGCTACAAGACCAATATAAAAATATAAAATATAATCTAAAATATCCTATAAATGACAAAACTTTTATTGTAATTCATATCCCATAAGCTTATCATCCCAAGCCATTTTGGCAGCTACCGGTCAGATAAAACTTAGGAAGATGAATTACAAATAATATTCACTAAATTTCTTTAATTTAATTTATGCTTAGTAATTCAATAATAGAATAACAACTATAATGATTATTGAATATTAATGAGCATAAAGAAAATTCATATGACAACTATAATCATGATAACACATAAATCATGAAAAACTTTTATGTGAAAATTAACTATCATTTCATAATTTTAAATATATACATATGAATAATCAAACAAATATCCAAGAATAATAATTGGATATTATTTACAACTTACAATCAATAATTCATATATATTGATCAGCATAACGAAAAACTCATATGATAATAATCATGATAACACATAAATCATGAAAAGTCTTTATGTGAAAGATAACTATGATTTCACAATTTCAAATATATACATGTGAGTAACTAAAGAAATATCCAAAAATAATAATTAGATTTTAATTTACCACATGTAATCAATAAATCATATGAGAAAAACTATAAAAGGAACAATAATTTATATTTTTTTAATATATAAAATATCAAATTAAACTAATCAATTTTATTTAATTTGGGTAAGCCTAGAATCGGGTTTAATATTAGCCCAATTAAATAAATCGATCAAAATCAAAATTGATCAAACTTTAATCCTTTCTAAATTTGATCAAAATTAAATTTAATTCTTTCAGGATAAAACTATAAATATGATGCCAGGACATATACTATAATTACGTGATTTATAAAGGGAAAAAATGTCAAAATAATAAGGGTAAAACTATAAATTTAGCGTAATGGCAAAACTGTAATTTTTTCTTAATGGCAAAACTGTAATTTTTGCTTAATGGCAAAACTGTAATTTTACTCAGTGGTAAAACTATAATTTTTTAAGAAACCCTAATGGCAAAACTATAATTTTGCCAAATGCTATTGTGCAACCGCCGCCGCTGCTCGGCTAACTCGTTGCCCGTGGGTGGGCACGGTCTCTACTTGCGCGAGGCTGTCGTCGGCGCGGCTTGCGGCGATTGCGGCTGCCCCCACTACCCGTGCGAGGCTGCTATCGGCACGGCCATGCCTGCGCGAGGCTGCCGCCGGCGCGGCCATGCTGCCAGCTGCGCCTCGATGCGATTGTGCCCGCCTGGCTGCCGGCGGCCAACACTGCGGGCGTCACTAGCGCGCGGCGACCGCCGCCTCCTACGCATGGGCGGCACTGCCTGCGCCCGCGCAGGGCTGCCGCCAGTGCGGCTATGCCCGCGTGGGGTTGCCGCCCTCATGCGACCGATCTATAGCCTAATGGCTACTACGGTGCGATCGCCAGTGGCCCTTATGGCCGTACGCAACGAGATCACAATGAAATTGATAGCGGTGCTACACAGCGATCATCGCTATTTCCTTAATATCACCGATAAGCAGACGATAAATCAAAATAGATAGGAATGTAGATTGACAGAATTCGGATCATCCAAACATCGTAAATCAGAAAAACAACAGATCTAAAGTTTTGATTTCAAGAACCTAGGCTCTGATACCAATTGTAAGCATAAAAATCTTTTATCATGCTTCTATGATGTGGAAAACTTTAATTCTAGGATTGAAATCAAAACATCAATAATAGATCTGTTTTTATGATGTGTACCTTTGATGCCATCTGCACGGAAGGGGAAAGATCTCTGATCTGAATACCTTCCTTAGATCCAACGCCTCCGCAAATTGCAAGGAGAACTAGACTCCTCCTCTCTTCCTATCCTTTCACAGGACCACTGTAATTGATGGCTCAGGGAGATTGGGAGGGATACTTTAATCTCTCAATCTATGTCTGTGAAATATTTTCTTTTATGCAACTCTTAGATGCATCCATGTTGCTAATGACACCTTAACTCCCCTGTGGTCCTATCTATTTATAGGCGAGAGCAGAGGGTGTATGATAAGTTATTAGGGGAGTTCCTTCCATCAAGGGCATTCCCTAAGGTATCCTCCAAAATATGGACTTCTTTTCTATAGGTCGATACTGATATCAGAATCCAATTAGTTAAATCAAATATCTTATCCGATTATAATGGGCCACATAATCTAACACCACTGCCCAGGTCATTTCAGCATAGTGGTTTCGGTTGAAAACTCGACCGAAACCGGTCCAAATGAAGTTCAAATTGGCCCAAATTTGGTTTATAGGATTAACACCTAATCATAAACTAAATTATATGCTAACTACAAATTTTAAAGATATTTTTTAAGCTATTACAAAGTCCATAAGACAAGATTTCTTTTGGCGAGCTTTCGGCGAACTTCCGGCGGTCTTCCGACGAACCCTCGGAAACCATTCTACAGACTCTCGGCAAGCTCCCAGACTTCATGATGATCTTGGTGAGCTCCAATGAGCTTCATTGGCAAGCTCCGATCTTTCTTAGCAAGCTCCGTGAACTTCCGAATCTTCCAGCGAACTTCCGAAAACCCTTCGGCAAGCTCCCTACTCTTCTCGGCCGGTTCCGACAATACTCCCAATGAATCTTTGGACTTCCATCGAACTCTCGAACTCCCAACAATCCATCCCACTTATCTTCTAGCACTTTGGTTTGCTTTACATCTTCATCGTCATCGTAGTTAATCCTGCACACATACAAACAAATATTCTACTTCGATCTAAATAATTTTTACAACACGAATTGACATTCAGTTGCCCGGCATGTCATTGGTCGGTGCTTCATTTGATTCTTTGGCACATCATCTTCTCTTGCGATCCATTGCCCAATCGGTGGTTAACCTTCGCAACCCCGATATCCTTGGTGCAATACGCTCTTCTTGGCCCGATGCCCGACGTACTAAGCCTTCCGCCGATTGTCGATCGAACCTCTAGCTCGACATCCAATATCCAGACGTGATCACCTAGCGAATGCCAATTCCTCCAGCGTCAACTGTCTAATCCTGATCGATAGTAGACCTGCGTAACTCAACACAAGTTAGATCATAAACCATAATCAATTAGTTTCATTATTAAAATATGAGATTCAACAAGGTTCGGAAAAATTGAGGATCACGGAGAGATACTATAGCAGATTTTTATGTCTAAAGTGCAGCAATTTGGATGTAAAAGATAAGTAGTTTATATTGAGAATTTTTTTACAAAACCAAAGGGAAAACCACTATTAGGAAGTGTCAAAGTCGTTAGAAAAATTTTGTAGAGATTTGGATAGAAAAAACGCAGTAACAAGATAAAAAAGATAGTGCTATACGGCTGAAATTCTGTAGTGCAACTTTCGTTGTAGAGATAAAAACTTTACGATGAAAAGTTTATACAGCAATATAGGAACGATTTTTTTGGATTTTTTGAATAAGGATAACTAAATTGCAGCAACAGTAAGGTAGATAACCAGAACCTATTGTAATACATGGGAAGATCAAAGGATGATCTGTGGTGGTGGAGATGATAGTGGAATATGGCGATGATCTTCTAAGCAATTGTGGGAATTACTTTGGGTGGTTGAGGAGGGCTGGTGGATGGCTATGGAAGGGCAGCGAGACGCCAAGAATGTTGCTCTGATACCAAGTGTTAGAACTATTGCATCTCAGATTTTGATGATGAAACTAATTGATTGTGTTTTAATGTCTAACTGCATTTTGAGTTACACAAGTCTACCATCGATCAGGATTAGACTGTTGATGCTGGAGGAATTGACATTGTACTAGATGATCACGTCAAGATATTGGATGTCGAGCCAGAGGTTTGATCGATAATCGACATAAGGCTTTGTACATCGGGCATCCAACCAAGAAGAGCGTAGTTGCGCCAAGGATATCAGGGTTGTGAAGGTTGTTAGGGATCGAGCGACACTAAGAGGGGGGGTGAATTAGTGCAGTGGATAAAACGATGGATTTTTCAATGATTTAAAACAAGCTTTGAAAACTTCGTACGATGAAACCAACGTTTCATTTGAAATCGATTTTTGCGTTTTAACTTTAAAGCATACGTACAAAGATAAAAAGGAAGTGGAGCAAGTAAAGTAAAGGCTTGCAGCAAAGTAAAACAGAAATTTAAACACTCACACATTCAAGACGCAGCGATGTATAGTGGTTCGGTCAAAGTGACCTACATCCACTTCCGAAGCCTTCTCCGATGAGGCTGTCTTCTTCCACTATCAAATCCTTTGAAGGGGAAGGATCAAATACCCCTCTTATAACCCTTTACAAGTGGTTCACACTCTTACAAGATTTCTCAAGGAGAAGAAGGAGGTGAACACTTAGCAAGAACAAGACTTTTCAAAAGCTCAAAACCAAGATTCTAACTCTCAAAAGGGTTCCCTTTCAGCTGAGAAAGGGGTGGTATTTATAGATCCAAAGTGGATTCAAAATTGGGCTCCAAATTTGAAATCAAATTTGGAGTTCCCGGTTCTGGGTGTCAGAGGCGGCGCCACCGCCTGTGCCAGTCTGTTGACAAGCTCCCTACTCGTTCGTTCTCGGCCAGTTCCGGCAGCACTCCGAATGAATCTTCAGACTTTCATCGAACACTCGAACTCCCAATGATCCATCGCACTTGACTTCGACCCTTTGTTTCGCTTTACATCTTCATCCTTATTGTAGTTACTCCTGCACACAAACAACAAACACTCTACTTCGATCTAGACAGTTATTACAATACGAATTGACATTCAGTTGCCCGGCATGTCATTGGTCGGCGCTTCGTCCGATCCTTTGGCACATCATCCTCTCTTGCGATCCGTTGCCCAATTGGTGATTAACCTCCGCAATCCCGATATCCTTGGCGCAACACGCTCTTCTTGGCCCAATGCCCGACGTACGAAGCCTCCTGCCGATAGTCGACCGAACCTCCGGCTCGACACCCAATATCTTGACGTGATCACCTCCGGTGCAATGTCAATTCCTCTAGTGTCAACTGTCTAATCCTGATCGATAGTAGACCTGCGTAACTCAACACGTAGTTAAACAACAAAACACACTCAATTAGTTTCATCATCAAAATCCGAGATTCAATAATGGTCAACCACCGATTGGGCAATAAAATGCAAGAGAGGATGATGCGCTGAAGAATCTGACGAAGTGCCGACCAATGACATGCCGAGCAACAAAATGTCAATTCGCGTTATAATAATTGTCTAGATCGAAGTAGAGTTTTGTTTGTATGTGTGCAGGATTAACTACGATAATGATGAAGATGTAAAGAGAAACAAAGTGCCAGAAGACAAGTGTGATGGATTGTTGGGAGTTTGAAAGTTCGATGGAAGTCTGAAGATTCATTGGAAGTGCTACCGGAACTGGCCGAGAATGAGTAGGGAGCTTGCCGAAGGGTTTTCGGAAGTTCGTCGGAAAGTTCATTGGAAGTTCTCGGAGCTTGCCAAGAAATATCAGAGCTTGCCAAAGAAGCTTGTTGGAACTCACCAAGATCATCATGAAGTCCAGGAGCTTGTCGGGAGTCCGCAGAATGGTTTCCGAGGGTTCGTCGGAAGACCATCGAAATTCGTCGGAAGCTTATCGGAAGAAGTCTTGACTTATCGGACTTTGTAATAGCTTAGGAAATGTCTTTAATTTTATATTTAGCACGTTAATTTAGGTTAAGATTAGGTGTTAATCCTATAACCTAAGTAGGGGTCAATTGGGCCCGATAACGGATTGGTTTGGACCAAGTTTAAGGCCCAACCAGTGAAGCTAGAAGTGTTTGGCGGTTGCACCGCCCAGGCTAGGCGGTGGCATCGCCCAGGACCCGAGAGCCCAGGCAGTGGCACTACCTAACTGGGGCAGTGACACTGCCTAGTACCCAAGAGCCTAGGCGGTGGCACCGCCTAGTGCACTATCAGTGTTAGATTGACAAGCGATGGCACCGCCAACATCGGGAAAATCGAAAGTGATTCAAATTTGGGCTCTAAATTTGAATTCTCTTGAGGCCTATAAATACCCCTCTCATTCATGGTTGAAAGGGTGTCTAGAATTGAGAAAGAAAAAGGGAAAACTCTGTTGAAATAGTGTCAAAATCTTCCCTCTAAGCTTTAAGAGTGTTTTAGTCCAAGAGAGGGGTAAGAGGCCTTGTAAGGGTTACCTCCTAAGCCTGTCAAAAGGAGATAGTTGTAAGAGAGTTGATCCTCGCCCGTTGGAAGAAGGATAGCTAGTGGAAAAACCGATGGCCTCAAGTGAAGAGGAATCGGGACTAGACGTAGGTCGTATGACCGAACCACTATAAATTAGTTTGCGTTTATATTCTTGCAATTTACTTTACTGCAAACCATCTTCACTTTGATGCTCTACCTTCTCATCTCCTTCTTACGAATCATTTTACTTCTAAAGCATCTTTCGTTGCGGATTTAATCGAAGCATAATTTTTAACGTACGAAGTTTCCAAAAGTTGTTTTAAATCCCCAAAATTATCGTATTTATCCATTGCACTAATTCACCCTCCCCCCTCTTAGTGCCACTCGATCCCTAACAATTGGTATCAGAGCCTCGTTATTTCTCATTTGGATTTACACCCATAAGAAATGACTCTTCATGGCTTTTAAGAGGGCTTTTCAGTTGTTCGTCCATCGTTCTTTAACGGATCAGAGTACACTTATTGGAAAACTCGAATGATAGTTTTCTTGCTTTTAATGGATTTGGATTTGTGGAATGTTATTGAAAACCATTTTCAACTTTCCTCTAAATCGATGAACGAATGGTCGGATTTAGAGAAGAAATCTTTTTCTTTAAATGCAAAGGCTATGAATGCCTTATTTTGTGCTTTGGACAAGAATGAGTTCAATCGGATTTCTATGTACGAAATAGCTTTTGACATTTGGCGAACACTTGAAATCATGCACGAAGGAATGAGTAGAGTTAAAGATTCAAAAGTAAACCTTTTATTGCATGATTTTGAGCTCTTCCAAATGACACTAAGTGAGTCTATCGATGACATATACGCCCGCTTCACGGATGTCGTCAATAGCTTGTAAAGTTTTAGTAAATGTTTTTTGAAATTTGAACTCACTAACAAAATCTTAAGATACTTTCCAAAAAAGTGAGATCCTAAAATAACAGCAATACAAGAAACAAAAAATTTAAATGATTATTCTATTGAAGAACTCATTGGATCCTTAATGACATATGAAATGAGTTTCTTGGAACATGTTGAACATGATGAACATATGGACCATCTTTCAAAGAATAGGAAGGATTTGGAACTCCGGACTATAAAATGCCACTTGAGAGATGACTCAAGTGATGAGGATAATATTGAGGACATTGAACACATAACAATGAATTTTAACAAGTTCATTAAACAAAAAGTAAAGAATAAAAATGAACTTGAATGGAGAAAGAGGCTAAAGAAGAGGAAGGCACCCAAGGACGAATCAAGAACTTCCAAAGGTGAAACGTCGAATTAGGCTTTGACGGGTTTCAACAACGAGGTAAGTAACTCATCTAAAATGTTATTACATTGTTTTGAGATTACATGATCCATTCATGAGTTGCTTAATATAGTTGGTAGGAATTTTATTTTGTGCTTTTTCTTTCTAGCATTTTTGAAAATTAAAACATATAAAAATTAAAAATGCGCTATCATTTTTATATATTTGGTCTTGATGGTTTTATGACGAAACTTATGTCTCGTTTTTTTTAAATGTTAAAACATATTTTCATAAAAGACTTGAGTATGCATACATGAAGTAAATCATAAGAAAAAAAATACATATTTCTTGAAATTTGTCTCTCTAAAGTTCTCGAATTTTTGATAAAGATAAATGATGAATCCATGTATATTATGTTCTTGAATCTCAGAATGATTTTGATAATTTGATTACAAGTTTTGAGTTAACAAAATGAGTTTGAATGATTTTATGACTCCTCTCTTGATCTCTTGAAATCATGACTTTGAATTCTTGACTTGAGATATTTTATGTAAATTAAAATACTTTCCTCTATAATTGCTTCTTTTTATCATTTACTAAAGAGGAAAACAATCCAAGCCTTGATATCTCAATATTTGATACTTGAAATATTTTTTTATGATCTTACCTCATAAATCTTGATCTTGATTTGAAACTCAAAATTTTCTTTTGATGTTGATGACTTGATGTCCCTTATGCATGAATCAAGTTGTTCTCTTTGCTATTTTCTACAAATGAATCATGATTGATATCATTGCTATTATATCTCCTATGATTTATTTTGTAGAGAAAGAATTTATAAATCATGATGCAATGAGATCTCTTATGCAATAATCAAGTGCTCAAATGATTCTTTGCTAAAGAGAATATTTATACTTCATGATCTTGACCTCTGATTTACAACTCAAATTCTTTTGATCCTTATAAGAAAATTTTTATCTATATCATGATCTTGATGAAATGTCTTATGCTTGGATGGAAAACAATCTAAGTCATGATATTGATATATCAATACTTGACACTCAAATTTTTCTTATGATTCATGATGGATTTAGATTGATTATGCATAAATCAAATTGTTCTTTTTACTACCAAATGAATCATAACTTGATCTTTGACATTGATATTTCTTTTATCATGATCCTTTGTTGTATAATGATTTCGATTTATTAAAAATTTTGTCAATTGAATCATGTCCTTCTTGATTTTTCTTGATATCATGACATGATTTCTTTATATGGCTTATATAATGATTGAAATTTTTAGCCATTGAGTCCTCTTTTCTTTTCGACATTGACAAAGAGAGCCAGCTTGTTGAATTAATATTCATGTAAAATTTTAATATGTATCACTTGTTATGATTTGAATATTGAAGTAAAAGAAATTATGTTCTTCTTGATATCTTTTATGATGAATCACGAATCATGACTTGATCCATTATATTAATATATTTGTATCATGATTTGAAGATTAATGTAAAATTTTCTATGCAAACTTATGTGAAAAGTTTATATCATCATATTTGATCTTCCCTTTCTTTTTGACATTGATAAAGGGGGAGAAGGCTTTTGCTAGCTTGCATATTACAAATGAGTGCAAAATTCCTAGCATGCAAAGAAAGCAAAACTTTCAACTTCTCAAGAGAAAATAAACAAAAATTGCATGCATATTGCAAAGGAAGCAAAGAAAATGTAACTTGCACATCTATAAATACTATTTCCTTGCACTTCTCAAAGGAGAATAGAAAAATTTGCGATCATGAATACCATCACAACAAATGCCATCTTGCATATCTTGAAGCTTACTATGATTGAATGGTATTATTGGATGTTGTATTATAAAGCTATGCTTAAATGTTGTATGATATGATTAATAGCTAGTGTGTTGTAAAATTTGCATATCTTTTAAACTAGCTATGATGGAACTTCTCCTTTTTGTTGATGACATAGGGGGAGAAGTAGATTGATGACTTTATGCATTGAATTGAATATTTTATATATTTGCATGATGATTTGATATTTCTCATAATTTGTGATGAATATTGCTTGGATTTAGGATAATCTAAGTGTTCTATCAATGGCATATTGATAGGGGGAGTTTGTTGAATCTTGGATTTTGATGATGAAACTAATTGATTGTGTTTTAATATCTAACTATGTTTTGAGTTATGTAGGTCTACTATCAATCAGGATTAGACTATTGATGCTGGAGGAATTGACGTTGTGCTGGGTGATCACGTCAGGATATTGGATGTCGAGCTGGAGGTTCGATCAACAATCGACAGAAGGCTTCGTACGTTGGGCATCAGGCCAAGAAAAATGGAGTTGCGCCAAGGATATCGGGGTTGCGGAGGTCAACTGCCGATTGGGCAAAAAAATACAAGAGAGGATGATGCACTAAAGAATCAAATGAAGCATTGATCAATGACATGCCGGGCAATAGAATGTCAATTCGCATTGTAATAATTATCTAGATCGAAGTAGAGTTTTGTTTGTGTGTGCAAGATTAACTATAATAACGATGAAGACATAAAGCAAAACAAAGTATCGGAAGACAAGTGTGATGGATCATTGGGAGTTCGAGAGTTCAATGGAAGTCCGAAGATTCGTTGGGAGTGCTGTCGGAACTGGCCGAGAACGAGTAGGGAGTTTGCCGAAGGATTTTCGGAAGTTCGCCGGAAGGTTCATCGGAAGTTCGTGGAGCTTGTCAAGAAAGATCAGAGCTTGCCAGAAGCTCATTGGAACTTGCCAAGATCATAGTGAAGTCCAGGAGCTTGCCGGGAGTCCATAGAATGGTTTTCGAGGGTTCATCAGAAGATCGCCGGAAGTTCACCGAAAGCTCGCCAGAAGAAGTCTTGACTTTCGGACTTAGTAATAGCTTAGGAAATGTCTTTAATTTTATAGTTAGCATGTTAATTTGGGTTAGGATTAGGTGTTAATCCTATAACCCAAGTAGGGGCCAATTGGGCCTGATAACGGACTAGTTTGGGCCGAGTTTAAGGCCCAACCAATGAAGCTAGAAGTGTTTGGCGGTGGCACCGCCCAGGACCCGAGAGCCCAGGCAGTGGCACCGCCCAGTACCCAAGAGCTCAGGCGGTGGCACCATCGGGCTAGGTAATGGCACTGCCTAGTGCACTATCAGTGTCAGACTGACAAGCGGTGGCACCACCATTGACAAGTGGTGGCACTGCCAGCACCGAGAAAATTGAAAATGATTCAAATTTGGGCCCTCTTAAGACCTATAAATACCCCTCTCATTCATGGTTGAAAGGGTATCTAGAACTGAGAAAGAAAAAGGAAAAACTCTGTTGAAATAGTGTCAAAATATTCCTTCTAAGCTTTAAGTGTGTTCTAGTCCAAGAGAGGGGTGAGAGGCCTTGTAAGGGTTACCTCCTAAGCTCGTCAAAAGGAGAGAGCTATAAGGGAGTTGATCCTCACCAGTTGGAAGGAGGATAGCTAGTGGAAAAGCCGGTGGCTTCAAGTGAAGAGGAATCGGGAGTGGACATAGGTCGTATGACCGAACCACTATAAATCGGTTTGTGCTTATATTCTTACAATTTACTTTACTGCAAACCATCTTCACTTTAATGCTCTACCTTCTCATCTCCTTCTTATAAATCATTTTACTTCTAAAGTATCTTTCATTGTGGATTTAATCGAAGCATAATTTTTAATGTATGAAGTTTCCAAAAGTTATTTTAAATCCCTTAATTTATCAAATTTATCTACTGTACTAATTCACCCCACTCCCCTCCCCTCTTAGTGCCACTCGATCCTTAACAAGAACCCTTACAGATTCTAAGCTTGGGGTTAATCTCTATAGGGGATCAGCCTCATTAGAACTCTATAGGGGTTCCTTCCTCCAAGTTGCTGCTCAAAGGCTGCTAAAATATTGATCTATTCCTTTTTGAAAAGAGGGTGAATACATAGCTATTTATAGGGCTTCTAAACCCCAACTCCTAATAGGACTCTTACTCAAGACTCCTACTTCTAACCAACTCCTACTTCTAATTAGGACTCCTTCTCTAGTAGGACTCCTAATTCTAATAGGACTCTTTCCCTAATAGGACACTTTCTTTAATAGGACTTCTTCTCTAAGAAGCAACCTAACCCTAACCTAGCCGGCCTCTTCACCTCTTTAATAGGGGTCGGCTAAATAGGATTTACATAAATGCCCTTATCAATTAGGACTCTCATAGCTAGAGTCCTAACAGACCTGCACTTGTTTTATAGACTTCTAAGAAACAAAACTTGTTGTATTATCTACGGCCGAAACCGAATACATAGCCACAAGTGCATGTTGTGCACAAGTAGTTTGGATGAAAAATACATTAGACGACTATGAAATTCATTTAAAGAATATTCCCATAAAATATGATAACACAAGTACTATTTGTTTAACTAAAAATCTCATTCAACACTATAGAACTAAGCATATTGACATTAGACATCATTTTATAAGAGATCATGTCAATAATAATGATGTTACTCTAGAATTTATTAATACAAAATATCAATTAGCGGACATCTTCACAAAACCTTTAAATGAAGAATAATTTGACTTCATTAGAAGAGAATTAGGCATGCTAAATTATCCTAATACATGAAGTTGTTGTATGTTTCTTTTCGAAATTCTTCAACTTTGATTTTCATGAACTCATCTTGATATTATTTTTCATATTTTGGATGATATATTTTCAATATCATAATTTGAATGGAGCTTTCATTTTTATCTTCCTTCGATCATGCAATTTATACTCCTCCTTCTTCATTTAATGATTTTTATTGTCATGTACATGATTCTTCATTGATGATCTTTAAATTAATATCATGCCCTTTTAATAACTTGGTAAAATTGAATACTCTCTTCGGACTTCATTCATATGATTTGATGAACTTTTAACTCTTGTGCTAAATTTCTATGTCTTGAGCTTTTATAACTTGATTGATTATTTTCCACTTCATGAATTCTTTCTTATGAGAATACCAAGTTAGCCCCTTATAAAATTTTTGGATGAGTTTTTATCATCATCACTCTTTTCATGAGTTTTGAGCTTAAATGATCTCTCTTTTCTTCCTCATGATTTTTTTTTAATGAATGTCATGAGCTCTTGATGAAATGTTTGATGAACGTCTTGGCTTCAATGATCTATCTTTTCACTTAACAATCTTATGGTTTGAATTTTCAATCAAATTGCCTCTTGAACTTTTCATCTCAATCCTTCTTGAATGAACACTCATAATTCTTATCATGAGTTTTATGAATTTTATATTCAAATGATCTCTTTTCTACCTCACTAATTTCATTTGGTAGAAACGATTCTTATAAGCTTTTTAATGATTTGAATGATTCACTTTTATGTTTCAAGAATTATTATGCCTTAAGGCTGATTTTTTTTATCATGTATGAATCTTTCATGAGCTCTTAGATTTTATAGACATGAAATTTCAATAAGAATGAACGAATCACTTTTCATTATGGATTTATTCTTCTCTTTTTATCATTTTTCAAAAACTCTAATCATAATATTTGGCATCAAGGCCCACTTCCTTTTTGTTGATGACAAAGGGGGAGAAAAATGTGACAAAATGAATTGATGACTTGATAAAAGCCTTGTATATATCGTATTGATAACAATGTGACAAAATGAATTGATGATTTGATAAATGTCTTGTATGTATTGTATTAAGAAGAATGTGGCAAAATGAATTGATGACTTGATAAATGTCTTATATGTATCGTATTGCAATGTAATTGCATTTGCCATTATTTGTATCAAAAATTGATTGCTATCCTTAAAAGCATCGCAATATATCGATATAATATGTAGTGTATCGCAATTATATTGGAATGTATCACATGCATCGCAAATGATTCACACATGCTTAAAATATGAATTTTTGAAAGATCGTTATCATACCATGCTTAAATTTGGTATCTTTCATTGATATGATAAGTTATCATTTCATTTGATAATGTATCGTAAAATATTATCATGTCTTGCATTTGTGTATTTTATATTAATATCATTTGATCATTGTTACATTTCAAAATTATAATTAGTATCATTTGTCGAAGTGATAAATGTCTATTATCATTCGACATTGAACTTGAAATTTGGTGTCATGCCTTGACATCATTTTTAATTGAGAAAAATATAAAGTTTCATATTTATAGATAAAAGATCATGCTTGTTGAGCATGATGATAAGTTCAATGGATGAAACTTATTGGTTTCGACTTAAATTTGAGGAGATTGAATTCAAGTGTTTCCTTTCTCAAAATATAGCATATAGATAGGGGGAGTTAAGGTTAACTCCGTCATCAATTGATTGTCACCATAAAAAAGGGAGAGATTATTGAATCTAGGATTTTGATGATAAAGTCAATTGATAGGTTTTGATCTAATCTATATTATTGAGATAAGTGTAGGATTACCTACGATAGCAATGAAGACATAAAACAAATTACCGGAGTCAAGTACGTTGGGAGTTCGAGAGTCCGTTGGAAGTCCGAAGTATCATCGGAAGTGTTGTTGGAACTCACCGAGAATGAATCGGGGACTTGTCGAAGGTTTTGGAAGTTCTGCTGAAAAGATCGTTGGAGGTTCGTGGAGCTCACCAAGAAAATTCGAAAGCTTGCCCAAAAGATTCATCGAACTTGCCATAAAGTCCGAGAGCTTGCTGGGAGTCCATCGGAAGATATCCGAGGGTGTGTCAGAAGTCCGTCGGAAGTCCACCGAAAGCTCATCGGAAAAAGAAGACTCGATGTTGCTGGATTAGAATTTATTTAGAAATATATTTTAATTTCATAGTTAGTTTGTAATTAGGGTTAGGATTAGGTGATAATCCTAATTAACCCTAGTAGGGGCCAATTGGGCCTTAATTGGACTAAATTAGGCCGGATTCAGAGCCCATGCAATAGTATTAGACCATGCCTGGCGATGGCACCGCCAGACTAGGGCAGTGGCACCACCCTAGGAACTGGTTCCTAAGTGGTCTGGGTGATGGTACTACCCCAGGTCAATGGTGGTACCTCTTGAAAAGTGGTGGTACCGCCCCTCCATAGAGTCCGAGGACCCTATCAGGTGATAGTACCACCTAGTACACTGACAAATCAGGGTCAACTAGTGATGGTACCGCCAATACCCGAAAATCCGAGATGTGACTCTTTTTGGCTCTAATTCTAAAGCCAATTAAGCCTATAAATATCCCTTACTTCTCAATTGGCTAAGCACAGTTGAGAAGTGATAAAAACCGAGTCAAAGCTCTAGTAAAATTACATTCGATAGCTTAAGTGTTTATCTCCCAAGTCTCATTTATAAAAGTTCTATAAGAGAGTATGAACCACTTCTAAAATTCTGTAAGAGGGGTGCTTGGTCCTTCTCCTTCAAGAAGAATTGATAGTGGAAGTTGGGAACCTCATCGGAGGAGGTGTCGAAAGTGGATATTGGTCATTTGATCGAACCACTATACATCGCAGCGTACTTCTCTTGATGTGATAGTTTTGAATTATTACATTTTAATCTTTACTTAGCTACAATCTTTTGATCTTCTCCTCTCTACTTTCTGTTATATTCACTCGAATCACTTTGCTGAAATTATTTTCATTGAACCGAAACTTCTCAATGCATAACTCTTTTCTGTAATCATTTTGAATTTATAGTTTTTATTCGCTGCAATAATTCACCCCCCCTCTTAGTGCCACTCTAGATCCTAACATATTTTTACTATAATCTACTTTACTTCTTTACATCTGTTCAATCTCCTCTTCTCTACTCACGAACTCATTCGAATCAAACATCTTTCCGAAATGGTTTTTGTTGAACAAATTATTTTCATCGTACATTTTCCAAAAGTGCTTAAATCATCATTTTTTATCCACTACACTAGCTCACCCCCCCTCTCTTAGTGTCGTTCTTGATCCTAACAATTGGTATCGAAGTGCAGTATTTCTCATTTGGATTTACACCCATGAGAAATGGCTCTTTTCGAATTTCAAGAGGGCTTTTCTATCGTTCATCCTTGATAGGCCCCCAGCTGGGTTGGGTCCTACTCAACTATGTAGTAGCTAATAAAACCTCTGTGAGAGTGTAATAAACCTCACCTAGCTGCCTCTATCCTATAAAGAAGAGAGGCTAGGGTTTACATTTGGGTCTTTGGGTTTCTTAGCTGCCACCCCTCTTGTTACTGGGTCGGCCCGCTAAGGTTGAGGGCAAATTGGGTAGTTCACTTAGGAAGCAGCCCCTAGGGTTAGGGTTTGGAGCTCTATATAAGCATGTAGCCTCCATCTCTTGGGAATAAGAAGAATCATTTATAATTGCAGCCACCAGGCTACTTGGAGGGTGGAACCCCTATAGTGTTTCAAGGGTTGATCCCCCTCAAAGATCAATCTACATAGAATTCCTCTGGGGTTCTATCATCTGGTATCAGAGCAGCAATCTTATTGCTTTTGCTGTGATCTTTGCCACCCACCATCAACCAAGCAATTTCCATAATTGCTCTTAATGTCATCGTCTCCACCTTCATCCTTCGCCTTAGATCAAATCAATATACTGCCACCGCTTCCAATTGCATCAGAGTTCTGGTATTTTCCTATCACTAATACCTTTTGCTGCTGTAATTTGTCATTCTAAATACCAAAAAAGGGCTTTCTATCTATCCCTTGTTGTGAATTCCTTTTGCAAAAGTTATCATCTTTGGGAACAAAGGATTGCTGCAGAAAATTTCAGCCGCATATTGCTGCCTTTAAACCGATCTATTGCTATCCTTTTTAAATGAAATTTCTTGAGCATGTCATAGATCATCTTGGCTTTCATCTAGAATTGATCTATCATGGAATTCATCTCTAAAACATTACTGTGTTGCTGCAAGTTTTCATCGAAAATCGCTGAAATTTTTTGACGAGAATTCTGCTATCTCAACTTGCACCGAATTCTTTGCTGTTATACTGCTAAAATTTTCTTGATCCAAGTTATCATCCTTGCTGTTATTTAAATTGAGATTCTGCTGTCAAATCCTCTCCTCAAATTTCTGAGTTCTCGTTGGAAATTTTGTCAAGAAACCATTGTTTCTTTGACGACAATTCTGCTCTTACGAGATAGCGCATATCAGTAGCAACTTCCACTGAATTCTGTCAAATCTCTACTGCCATCTACCATAGATCTAAAACTCTCTTCCCTAACCTTCATCCACTATCATCTCAGCCCAAAACTCCATCAAATCATAGCCCTAAACCGCACCTAAAATAGCCACAAAACAAGTCTAAGCCGCAGGCTACATCCACCAATCCATAAACCCTTTCGGCCACTACTTCCCTCAAACAATACATGCCTTTAACTAAACAACAAAAGAGAGATCTTAATATTATAGATCTGGAGGCATATACTATGGCATATGAGGAGGCAATCAATGCTAAGTTTGAAGCCTTCGAGATGCAGAAGGAGGAGAAGATTCAAACCCTCTTTGCTGAACTCAGTTTGGGTCGACCACCGAGCCCAAAAAAATCACATCAAGTTGAGAGCTCTGATCGTAGAGATGACTTTCAGGAGAGGGGAAGCTCTATAACTGATCTCTACTACCTACGCATGAGGATGGACTTCCCTAGATGGGAAGAAGGAGACCCGATTGGGTGGATCTCGCATGCGGAGTGATATTTTCGGTACCACAAAACCATGGACGCATCTATGGTGGAAATTGCAGCTATATATCTTGCAGGGGATGACATACAGTGGTTTGATTGGTTTGGACATACTCATGGAGTCCTCTCATGGTGACAATTCAAAGAAGGACTGCTGATCCGCTTCGGACCAACCGATTACGAGAACATCGATGGACAACTAGCGAAGATCCGATAAACCTCCACCATTCAGGAGTATCAAACCAGGTTTGAATGGTTATCTAATCAAACTCATGATTGGTCTAAAAAATAGCTATTGGGAATGTTTATTGAGGGCTTGAAGTTGGAAATCCGAGGAGAAGTTAAAACGCGACAACTGTACACGCTTATGGCAGCCATCTCTTTCGTATGACTTCAAGAGGAGTGATTGAACCATGAAGCCTAGAGGACTAGGGTCACTCCCTGACCAGTAGTACCAAAGCCCTTAGCCCTGCCTACTATTAGCCGAGCTCCTGCACTAAAAAAGTTGATAAGAGAAGAGCTTCGGGAGCGATCTACAAATGGTTTATGTTGGCATTTCGATGAGCCATAGAGCCGCAAGCATAGTTGTAAAAAGGGGACAATTCTTGTGATCGAACTAGTGGAAGAAAAGATTATTGAATAGCTAGAAGAGAGCCTTGAACATGAGGAAGGAGATGCGGAATAAGAGCAACAATCGACTAACTTTATGATACATACATTAGCAGGCTACTCAAATCCGCAAACGATGAAAGTTGGAGGCCTTCTCAAACAACAGCCGATCATTGTTCTTATCGACATCGAAGGCTGCAGCAAGTTCGACGTAAAGGTCACCGACGGTCGAATCCTAAAGTGCGACCAAAGATGCCTGCAGGTGAAACTATTATTGCAAGACCAAGAAATTGTTGCTGACTTCTTCCTCCTACCAATTGATGATTATGAGGCTATGCTGGGCATAGAATGGGTGACAACACTAGGTGACGTCTCCTGGAACTTTTCCAAATTAATTATGAAATTCTACTGCAACGGCAAATAGGTCACCCTACGCGGGAAGTGCGGAAGCAACGTAACCACCATTTTGGCCCAACGAATGAAGAAAGTTTTACACAAGATAAATGGTGGCTTTTTGATGCATCTCCAATAGCAACTAGAGGGGAAGAAAATAGAAATTGATGATTAAAATCTCACCCAATTGCTTGCTGAATTTGATGATGTTTTTATTGAACCGCACGGTCTTCCTCCTACTCGGCAACATGACCACCGAATTCCAATTCTTTCGGGCAAACCACCACTGAACACTCGGCCATACCACTATCCTCACCTCTAGAAGGATTAGATTGAGAAGATCATAAAGAAGATACTTGAAATAGGGGTGATTCGGCCAAGCTGCAGCCCCTATTCCTCACCGGTACTACTTGTACGCAAGAAGGACGGAACTTGGCAGATGTGCATCGACTACCGAGCTCTAAATGACATCACCGTCAAGGATAAGTATCCAATACCAATAGTGGATAAACTTCTTGATGAGTTAAGAGGAGCTCGAGCCTTCATAAAGTTGGACCTCCGATCCGGTTACTATCAAATTCGGGTATGTGAAGACATCCCAAAAACAGCTTTCCGTACTCATAATGGCCACTATGAATTCTTGGTAATACCTTTTGGGCTCACAAATGCTCCTTCAATTTTTCAAAGTCTCATGAATGATATTTTTCGAAGCTTTCTTCACAAATTCATGTTGGTATTTTTTGATGATATTCTCATTTACAGCCCTTCTCTTAAGACTCACTTTCAGCATTTGCGGTCTGTTCTAACGATCCTTCGGGAGAATACTCGTTTTGTTAAACTATCAAAGTGCAGCTTTCTCCAGAAAAAAGTAAAATACCTTGGGCACATAATATCAGAGGAAGGAGTGGTAGTAGACCCAACAAAAATCGAGGCAATGCAAAGCTGGCCGAAACCTACAAATGTGAAATTACTGCGTGGGTTCCTTAGATTAATGGGCTACTACCGAAAATTCATGAAGAACTATGGCAAGATCAGTGCACCCCTCACTTCTCTACTAAAAAAAGATGTCTTCCAATGGTCGGGCGAAGCTTCCCCTGCCTTTGATAAACTTAAGACAATCATGACAACGACGCTGGTGCTAGCATTACAAGATTTCAGTTGACCCTTCACCATTGAGGTTGATGCATTTGGAGTCAGAATTGGGGTTGTTCTCATGCAAGAGGGTCGACCGCTCGCATACACCAGTAAGGCATTATCTCCCTCCTATAAAAAAATATCTATCTATGAAAAGGAGATGCTTGCCATTGTGCATGTAGTAATAAAGTGGAGACCCTACCTAATCAGCCGATGATTTTAGATTAAAATCGACTATAGAAGTGATAGAACCCCAAAGGAATTCTATGGAGATTGATCTTTGAGGGGGATCAACCCTTGGAATGCTATAGGGGTTCCACCCTCCAATAAGCCTGGTGGCTGCAATTGTAGATTGATCTTTCTTATTCCAAAAAGGTGGAGGCTACAAGCTTATATAGAGCTCTAAACCCTAACCCTAGGGGCTGCTTCCTAAGTGAACTACCCAATTTTCCCTCAACCTTAGCGGGCTGACTCAATAACAAGAGGGTGATGACTAAGAAGCCCAAAGACCCAAATGTAATCCCTAGCCTCTATTCTTTATATGGATAGAGGCTAGGTAGGGTTTATTACATTCTCACAGGGTTTTTATTAGCTGCTACATGGTTGAGTAGGACCTAACCCTGCTAGGGTCCTATCAAGCCTGTCCTCTTCAAATTAGCCTTGTCCTCAAGGCTGGAGTTCTATGAACTCAGGGAACCGGGACTTCACTCCTCATATGATTCCCATGTGGCATCTTCGAGTGGTAAATTAGTCCAATGCACTAGTACTTCAGTAGAGGGACGTCGACGACGCATCACGACTCTGCGATCGAGGATGGCTTGTGGTTGGGCTTGAATATTTCCATCATCAGTGGTGTTGGGCAGTTGGATCTGGGGTGTCTCGTGTTCTCCCAACTTGGGCTTCAAGCATGACACGTGGAAGACAGGGTGAATTTTGGCATCTTTAGGTAATTTAAGTCTATACGCCACAGCTCCAATACGCTCTATGATCTGATGGGGCCCATAAAAACGTGAAGATAGCTTCATGGAGGCTCGTGTGTTGATGGATAGTTGCTTGTATGGTTGTAAGCGAAGATAAACCCAGTCTCCTACTAAAAATTCTCTTTCACTTCTTCGTGTGTCAGCTTGCTGCTTCATTCTAACTTGAGTGGTAGAGAGATTATGCTTTAGCAAATCAGTAGGAGTTTGTCCTCAATTAAATCTTGGTCGACCTGATCTACCTTAGCTGAGCCAATTACATACTTTAGAATCACAGAGCCGACCATATAATGCTTCATATGGGGTACATTTTATAGATGAATGATATGTAGTATTATACCACCATTCGGCCCAGGGGAGCCATTTCATCCACTCCTTTGGTCGATCACTAGCGAAACACCGAAGGTATGTCTCTAAACATCTGTTCACCACTGTTTGGCCGTCAGTTTATGAATGATATGCTATGCTCATCTTGAGTTTGGTGCCCTGTAACTGAAATAACTCGGTCCAAAATTTACTAGTGAAGACCCTGTCACGATCACTTACGATGGACCTTGGCATCCCATGTAGTTTAACAATATTTTCTATGAAAATCTGAGCAATACTAACAGCAGTGTAGGGATTTCGTAACACAAAAATGAGCATATTTCGTAAGTCGATCAACCACCACAAGGATTGTGCTTTTACCTTTGGAAGGTGCCAACCCTTTGATGAAGTCCATGGAGATGTCAGTCCACACCAAGTCTGGTATAGGTAGTGGTTGTAGTTTCCTAGACTCGCCATCGTTTCACCTTTTTGTCGTTGACATACATCACATTATGCTACGTATTCGTAAATAATTTTTTCATCCCTTTCCAATAAAAGTTTTGCTTCACTCTTTTGTAGGTTCTTAGAAATCCAGAGTGCCCTCAAGGTGTGGAGTGCATTTCGTGCAGAATGACTTTGATGCAAGGGGAGTTTGGTATAAGCACAATACGACCTTTATAGCGTAGATCCCTCGAATCCCAAGTATAGTGAGCTATTGCGCTTGGATCCTCCTCCAATTTTTTGATGATGTTGCTGGTTTCTGGATCCTTCTTCCATTCCTCCCTAATGCCCTCGAGGAAGCCGGTAGGAAGAGAGATAGCTGAAAATTCAGCTTGCTGAGGGAGCCGTGAGAGTGCATCTGCAACAACGTTTTCTTTCCCCTTTTTGTAAATAATTTCATAATCAAATCCTAGAAGTTTGGTTACCCATTTTTGCTGCTCTGGGGATGATATCTTCTACTCCAAAAAGTACTTAAGGCTTCTATGGTCGGTTTTAATATGAAATCATCGGCCAATCAGGTAGGGTCTCCACTTTGTTACTGCGTGCACAATGGTGAGCATCTCCTTATCATAGATAGACATTTTTTGATAGGAGGGAGGCAACGCCTTGCTAGTGTATGTGAGTGGTCGACCATCTTGCATGAGAACAGCTCCAATTCCAACTCCAGATGCATCGGCCTCATTGATGAAGGGTCGACTGAAATCTGGTAGTGCTAGCACCAGTGTTGTCGTCATGGCTTTCTTAAGTCTATCGAAGGCAGCGGAGGCTTTGTTCGACCATAGGAAGGCATCTTTTTTCAGTAGAGAAGTGAGGGGGGCACTAATCTTCCCATAGTCCTTCACAAATTTTTGGTAGTAGCCCGTTAGTCCAAGGAACCCACGCAGCAATTTCACATTTGTAGGTTTCGGCCAGCCTTGCATTGCTTCGATTTTTGTTGGGTCTACGGCCACTCCTTCTGATATTATATGCCCAAGGTACTCTACTTTTTGCTGGAGAAAGTTGCACTTTGATAGCTTAACAAAAAGAGTATTCTCCTGAAGGATCGTCAGAATAATTCGCAAGTGCTGAAAGTGAGTCTCAAGAGAAGGGCTATAAATGAGAATATCATTGAAAAATACCAGCACAAATTTATGAAGAAAGCTCCGAAAAATATTGTTCATGAGACTTTGGAAGGTTGAAGGAGCATTAGTGAGTCCAAAGGGCATTACCAAGAATTCATAATGGCCGTTATGAGTGCAGAAAGCAGTTTTTGGGATGTCGCCTTGACATACCTGAATTTGGTGGTAATCGGATCGAAGGTCCAACTTCGTGAAGACTCGAGCTCCTTTTAATTCATCAAGAAGTTTATCCACCACTAGTATGGGGTACTTATCATTGATGGTGATGGCATTTAGAGCTCGGTAGTCGATGCACATCCGCCAAGTTCCATCTTTCTTGCGCACAAGTAGCACCGGTGAGGAGTAGGGGCTGCAGCTTGGTCGAATCACCCCTGTTTCGAGCATTTCCTTCACAATTTTCTCAATTTCATCTTTCTGGAGGTGAGGATAGTAGTAAGGCCGAGTGTTTGCTGGTGGTTTGCCCGGAAGGATTGGAATTCGGTGGTCATGTTGTTGAGTAGGAGGAAGACCATGCGGTTCAGCAAAAACATCTTCAAATTCAACAAGCAGTTGAGTGATATTTTGATTTTTAATTTCTGTTTTCTCCCTCTGGTTGCTGCTGGAGATGCATAAGAAAGCCACCATTTATCTTGTGTAAAACTTTCTCCATTCGTTGGGTTGAAACGGTGGTTACGTTGCTCGCGCTTCCCGCGTAGGGTGACCTGTTTACCTTTACAATAGAATTTCATAATCAATTTAGAAAAATTCCAAGAGACATCACCTAGTGTCAGCCATTCTATGCCCAACATAGCCTCATAATCATCAATTGGTAGGAGGAAGAAGTCGGCAACAATTTCTTGGTCCTATAGTAATAGTTTCACCTGCGGGCATCTTTGGTCGCATTTTAGGATTCGCCGTCGGCGACCTTTACGTCGAACTTGCTGCAACCTTCGATATGGAGCACCATCCAAGCAGCAACCTTACTATTTAGAAAGTTATTAGTGCTGCCTATATTGATGAGAACGGTGATCGGTTGTTGTTTGAGCAGGCCTTCAACTTTCATCGTTTGCGGATTTGAGTAGCCGGCTAGCGCATGTACCATAAAGTCGACCGATTGTGGCTCTTCTTCCACATCTTCATCCTCATGTTCAAGACTCTCTTCTAGCTGTTCACTGATCTCTTCTTCCACTGGTTCAATCACAAGAAGTCTCCCTTTTTTACAGCGATGCTCGCGGCTCCACGGCTTGTCATAATGCCAACATAACCCCTTAGCAGATCGGTCTCGAAGCTCTTCTCTTGTCAACCTTTTTGGTGCAGGAGCTCGGCTGATAGTAGGGGGGGCTGAGGGCTTTAATATTTCTGGTTGGGGAGCGACCCTAGTCCTCCGGGCTTCATGGTTCAATCGCTCCTCCTGAAGTCATGCGAAAGAGATGGCTGCCATAAGCGTGTACGGTTGTCGTGCTTTAACTTCTCCCCGGATCTTCAGCTTCAAGCCCTCAATAAATGTCCCCAATAACTATTTTTTAGACCAATCATGAGTTTGATTAGATAACCTTTCAAACCTGGTTTGATACTCCTGGATGGTGGAGGTTTGTCGGATCTTTGCTAGTTGTCCGTCGATGTTCTCGTAATCGGTTGGTCCGAAATGGATCAGCAGTCCTTCTTTGAATTATCGCCATGAGAGGACTCCATGAGTATGTTCAAACCAATCAAACCATTGTATGGCATCTCCTTCAAGATGTATAGCTGCAATTTCTACCATAGATGCATCTACGGTTTTGTGGTACCGAAAATATCACTCCGCGCGTGAGATCCAATCAATCGGGTCTCCTTCTTCCCATCTAGGGAAGTCCACCCTCATGTGAGGATAGTGAGGATCGGTCATAGAGCCTCCCCTCTCTTGAAGGTCATCTCTTCGATTAGAGCTCTCCCTTGATGTGATTTCTTTGGGCTCGTGGTCGACCCAAACTAAGTTCGGCAAAGAGAGTCCGAATCTTCTCCTCCATTCGTGTCTCGAAGGCTTCGAATTTAGCATCAATTGCCTCCTCAGATGCCATAGCATATGTCTCCAAATCTGTAATATTAAGATCTCTCTTTTGTTGCCGGGTTAAAGGCATGAATTATTTGAGGGAAGTGGTGGCCGAAAGGGTTTGTGGATTGGTGGATGTAGGCTGCGGTTTAGGCTTGTTTTATGGCTGTTTTGGGTGTAGTTTGGGGTTACAATTTGATGGAGTTTTGGGCTGAGATGGTAGTGGATGAAGGTTAGGGAAGAAGGTTTTAGATCTATGGTAGCTCACAGCAAAGATTTGACAAAAATCAGTAGAAATTGCTGCCTATGTGCGCTGTCTCGTAAGAGCAGAATTATCGTCGAAGAAATAGCGGTTTCTCGACGAAATTTCCAATGAAAACTCAGGGGTTTGAGGAGGGGGTTTGATGGTAGAATCTTAGTTTAGATAGCAACAAGGATAACAAATTGGATCAAGAAATTTCGGCAGCAAAGCAGTAAAGAAATCGGTGCAAGTTGCGATAGCAGAATTCTCGTCAAAAAAGTTCAGCAGTTTGTGATGAGAGATTGCAGCAACACATGAATTTTTTTTTGATGAATTCCACAATAGATCAATCATGGATAGGAGCCAAGATGATCTATGAGGTGCACAAAAAATTTCGTTCAAAAAGGATAACAATTAGATCGGTTAAAGGTAGCAACACGCGGTTGAAATTTTCTGTAGCAATCCAACATTCGCAAAGATGGTAACTTTCACGACGTAAAGAATTCGCAGCAAGGGATCGATAGAAAAACTTATTTTTGATATTTTAGATGAAAAATTGCAGCAGCAAAAGGTATTGGTGGTAGAAAAATACCAGATCTCTGATGCAATTGGAGGTGGCGACAGTAGATCGATTTGATCTACGTCAGGAGATGACGGTGGAGATGATGACGCCAAGAGCAATTGTGGGAATTGCTTGGCTGATGGTGGCAGAGATGGCAGCAAAAGCAGCAAGATTGCTGCTCTGATACCAGATGATAGAACCCCAAAGGAATTCTATGGAGATTGATCTTTGAGGGGGATCAACCCTTGGAACGCTATAGGGGTTCCACCCTCCAAGTAGCCTGGTGGCTGCAATTGTAGATTGATCTTTCTTATTCCAAAGAAGTGGAGGCTACAAGCTTATATAGAGCTCCAATCCCTAACCTTAGGGGCTGCTTCCTAAGTGAACTACCCAATTTGCCCTCAACCTTAGCGGGCCGGCCCAGTAACAAGGGGGGCGGCGGCTAAGAAGCCCAAAGACCCAAATATAAATCCTAGCCTCTCTTCTTTATAGGATAGAGGTGGCTAGGTGGGGTTTATTACATTCTCACAGGGTTTTTATTAGCTGCTACATGGTTGAGTAGGACCTAACTCTGCTAGGTCCTATCAAGAAGCCTTAAGTACTTTTTGGAGCAAAAGATATCATCCTCGGAGTAGCAAAAATGGGTAACCAAACTTCTATTATTTGATTATAAAATTATTTACAAAAAGGGGAAAGAAAATATTATTGCAGATGTGCTCTCACGGCTACCTGAGCAAGCTAAATTTTCAGCCATCTCTCTTCCTACCACCTTCTTCCTTGAGGACATTAAGGAGGAATGGAGGAAGGACCTAGAGATCAACAACATCATTAAAAAATTAAAGGATGATCCAGGCACAATAGCTCACTATACTTGGGATTCGAGGGATCTACGCTATAAAGGTCATATTGTGATTACACCCGACTCCCCATGCATTAAAGTCATTTTGCATGAAATACATTCTACACCTTCAACAGGACACTCTGGATTTCTGAGAACCTACAAAAGAGTGAAGCAAAAACTTTATTGTAGAGGGATGAAAAAATTTATTTCTGAATACTTGGCACAATGTGATGTATGTCAACAGCAAAAGGGTGAAATAATGGTGAGTCCAAGGAAACTACAACTGCTACCCATACCAGACTCAGTGTGGACTGACATCTCCATGGATTTCATTGAAAGGTTGCCACCTTCCAAAGGTAAAAGCACAATCCTCGTGGTGGTTGATCGACTTATGAAATATGCTCATTTTTGTACTGTATGAATTCCCTATGCTATTACTAGTATTACTCAGATTTTCATAGAAAATATTATTAAATTAAATGAGATGCCAAGGTCCATTGTAAGTGATCATGACAGAGTCTTCACTAGTAAATTTTAGACCGAGTTATTTCAGTTGTAGGGCACCAAACTCAAGATGAGCACAACATATCATCCATAAACTAATGGCCAAACAAAGGTGGTGAACAGGTGTTTAGAGATGTACCTTTGGTGTTTCGCTAGTGACCGATCAAAAGAGTGGACGAAATTGATCCCTTGGGCCGAATGGTGGTATAATACTATATATCATTCATCTACAAAATGTACCCTATATGAAGCATTATATGGTCAGCCGACCCTTGTGATTCCAAAGTATATAATTGGCTCAACCAAGGTAGATCAGGTCGACTAAGATCTAATTAACAGGGATGAACTCCTATAATTGCTAAAGGATAATCTCTCTACTGCTCAAGCCAGAATGAAACAAAGAAGTCGACACATGATGAAGCGAAAGAGAATTTTAGTAGGAGATTGGGTTTATCTTCGCCTACAGCCATACAAATAGCTCTCCATCAACACACGAGCCTCCATGAAGCTATCTCCACATTTTTATGGGCCCTATTAGATCATAGAGTGTATTGAAGCTGTGGCGTATAAATTTAAATTACCTGAA
Source organism: Musa troglodytarum (assembly GCA_023547065.1). Taxonomy (NCBI): domain Eukaryota; kingdom Viridiplantae; phylum Streptophyta; class Magnoliopsida; order Zingiberales; family Musaceae; genus Musa; species Musa troglodytarum. The sequence goes on along the minus strand of CP097506.1, from coordinate 37,136,018 downwards.
GATGCCAAAATTCACCCTATCTTCCACGTGTCATGCTTGAAGCCCAAGTTGGGAGAATACGAGTCACCCCAAATCTAACTACCCAACACTACTGATGATGGAAATATTCAAGCCCAACCACAAGCCATCCTCGACCACAAAATCATGATGCATCATCGACTTCCCTCTACGGAAGTACTAGTATATTAGACTAATTTACCACTCGAAGATCCCACATGGGAATCATATGAGGAGCTGAAGACCCGGTTCCCTGAGTTCGTGGAACCCCAGTTGTGAGGACAAGGTTGATTTGAAGAGGGTGGGCTTGATAGAACCCTAGAAGGGTTGGGTCCTACTCAATCATGTAGCAGCTAATAAAAACCATGTGAGAGTGTAATAAACCCCACCTAGCCGCCTCTATCCTATAAAGAAGAGAGGCTAGGGTTTACATTTGGGTCTTTGGGATTCTTAGCCACCGCCCCCCTTGTTACTGGGTCGGCCTGCTACAGTTGAGGGCAAATTGGGTAGTTCACTTAGGAAGCAGCCCTAGGGGTAGGGTTTGGAGCTCTATATAAGCATGTAGCCTCCATCTCTTAGGAATAAGAAGAATCATCTACAATTGCAGCCACCAGGCTAATTAGAGGGTGGAACCCCTATTGTGTTCCAAGGGTTGATCCCCCTCAAAGATCAATCTACATAAAATTCCACTAGGGTTCTATCATCTGGTATCAGAGCAGCGATCTTGCTACTTTTGCTGCCATCCTTGTCACCCACCATCAACCAAGCAATTCCCATAATTGCTCTTAACATCGCCATCTCCACCTTCTCCCTCTGCCCTAGATCAAATCAATCTACTACCGCTGCTTCCAATTACATCAGAGATCTAATATTCGCCTATCACTAATACCTTTTGTAGCTATAATTTACCATTCAAAATACCCAAAATAGGTCTTACTATCTATCCCTTACTGCGAATTCCTTTTGTCACAAAAGTTATCATCTTTTGGAACGAAGGATTGCTGTAGAAAATTTCAGCTGCATATTGCTGCCTTTAAACTGATCTATTGCTATCCTTTTTGAATGAAATTTCTTGAGCATGTCATAGATCATCTTGGCTTTCATCTAGAATTGATCTATCATAGAATTCATCTCTGAAACATTACTGTGTTGCTGCAAGTTTTCGTCGGAAATCGTTGAAATTTTTTGACGAGAATTCTGCTATTTCAACTTTCATCGAATTCTTTGCTGTTATGCTGCCAAAATTTTCTTGATCCATGTTGTCATCCTTGCCATTATTTAAACTAAGATTCTGTTGTCAAATCCCCTCCTCAAATTTCTAGGTTCTTGTTGGAAATTTCATCGAGAAACTGTTGTTCCTTTGATGACAATTCTGCTCTTACGAGATAGCGCATATCGACAGCAACTTCTACTGAATTTTATCAAATCTCTACTGCCATCTACTATAGATCTAAAACCCTCTTCCCTAACCTTCATCCACTACCATCTCAGCCCAAAACTCCGTCAAATCATAGCCCCAAACTCCACCCAAAACAGCCATAAAACAAGTCTACACTGCAGGCTATATCCACCAATCTATAAACCCTTTCGGCCACCACTTCCCTCAAACAATATATGCCTTTAACCCAACAACAAAAGAGAGATCTTAATATAACAGATCTGGAGGCATATACTATGGCATATGAGGAGGCAATCAATGCTAAGTTTGAAGCCTTCGAGACACAGATATAGGAGAAGATTCAGACCCTCTTGGCCGAACTCAGTTTGGGTCAACCACTAAGCCCAAAGAAATCACATCAAGTTGAGAGCTCTGATCAATGAGATAACTTCCAGGAGAGGGGAAGCTCTATAACCGATCTCTACTATCCACGCATGAGGATGGACTTCCCTAGATGGGAAGAAGGAGACCCGATTGGGTGGATCTCGCGTGTGGAGCGATATTTTTGGTACCACAAAACCATGGATGCATCTATGGTAGAAATTACAGCTATACATCTTGTAGGGGATGACATACAGTGGTTTGATTGGTTTGGACACACTCATGAAGTCCTCTTATGGTGATAATTCAAAAAAGGACTATTGATCCGCTTTGGACCAACAGATTATGAGAACATCGATAGACAACTAGCGAAGATCCGACAAACCTCCACCATTCAGGTGTATCAAACTAAGTTTGAATGGTTATCTAATAAAACTCATGATTGGTCTGAAAAATAGCTATTGGGAATGTTTATTGAGGACTTGAAGTTGGAAATCCGAGGAGAAGTTAAAGCACAACAAACGTACACGCTTATAGCAGCCATCTCTTTCACACGACTTCAAGAGGAGCGATTGAACCACAAAGCCTGGAGGACTAGGTGTTGAATCTCAGATTTTGATGATGAAACTAATTAATTATGGTTTATTGTTTAACTGCGTTTTGAGTTACGCAGGTCTACTTTCGATCAGGATTAGACAGTTGACGCTAGAGGAATTGACATTGCGCCGAGGTGATCACGCCAAGATATTGGATGTCAAGCCGAGGGTTCGGCCGACTATCGGCGGAGGCTTCGCACGTTGGGCATCGGGCTAAGAAGTGCGGAGTTGCGCCATGGATATCGAGGTTGCGCGAGGTCAACCATCGATTGGGCAACAAGCCGCTAGAGAGGGCGATGTGCCAAGGATCGGACGGCACCAACCAATGATGTGTCCGCAACCGAATGTCAATTCGTGTTGTAATAACCGTCTAGATCAAGTAGAGTGTTTGGTGTTTGTTTGTGCAGGAGTAACTACGAAAAGGGATGAAGACGTAAAGCAAAATCAAGGGCCGTCAAGTCCGCGATGGATCGTTGGGAGTTCGAGAGTTTGAAAGCTGAAGATTCATTGGGAGGCCGAATAGCCAAGAACAAGTAGGAGCTTGCCGGGGTTTTTTAAGCTCGCCGAGAGGTTCGTCGGAAGTTCGCAGAGCTTGCCAAGAAAGATCATAGCTTGCCAAAGCAACTCGGGGGAACTCGCCAAATCATCATGCAGTCCGAGAGCTTGCCGAGAGTCCGCAGGATGGTTTCCGAGGGATCGCAAGACCGCTAAGTTCGCCTAAGCTCGATGGAAGAAGACTTGACTTGCGAACTTTGTAAGCTTAGGAAACATCTTTAAAATTCATAGTTAGTACATATTTTGGGTTAGGATTAGATAACCCAAAGTGGGGCCCATTGGGCCTTGATTAGATGAGTTTGGGCCATATGCCAGCAGCATGCATCAGAGCATGCTACTGCCATCAGAGCGGTTATTGTAGCCGCTCATCGTAGAGCTGGGAACCGCTGTGGTGGCACCGCTCAAAGTGTGGCACCGCTCGACCAGAAACATTGGAACTCCAAATTAATTTGAAATTTGGAGCCCAATTTTGAATCCACTTTGGATCTATAAATACCCCCCCTTTCTCAACTGAAAGGGAACCCTTTTGAGCAAAAAAATTCTAAGTCTTGAGCTTGTGAAGAGTCTTGAAAAGTTGTGTTTGCTAAGAGTTCACCTTCTTCTTTTCTTGAGAGATTTTGTACAAGTGTGAACTTTTGTAAAGGGTTGTAAAAGGGGTGTTTGATCCTTCCTTCAAAGGAATTGCTAGTGGAAGAGCGGAGCTCATCGCAAAGGCTTCAAGAGTGGATGTAGGTCATTTGACCGAACCACTATACATCATTGTGTCCATGAATGTGTGAGTGTTTACATTCTTGAATCATTTCATTACTTTGCTGCAAGTTGTTATTTCCTTTACGCAAGTAATTACTTTCATGTTCTCTTTCACCAAATCGAAATCTTCCTGCGAACTTGTGTTTTTGCAAAATCGATTTCAAGAGTACGATTTTAATCCGCTGCACTAATTCAGCCTCCCCTCTTAGTGCCGCTCGATCCCTGACAATTGGTATCAGAGCCACGTTCTTTCTCTTTCGGATTTACACCCGTGAGAAATGGCTCTAAATGGTTTTCAAGAGGGCTTTTCGGTTTTTCGTCCACCGTTTTTTAACGGTTCAGACTACACATATTGGAAAACTCGAATGAGAGTTTTCATGCTTTCAATGGATTTAGATTTGTGGAACATCATCGAAAATGATTTTCAACCTTCCTCTAAACCGACGAACGAATGGTCGGTTTTGGAGAAAAGGTCGTTTTCTTTAAACACAAAGGCTATGAATGTCTTATTTTACGCTTTGAACAAGAACGAGTTCAATCGGATTTCTATGTGCGAAACGGCTTTTGACATTTGGCGAACTCTTGAAATCACGCATGAGGGAACTAGTAGAGTTAAAGACTCGAAAGTAAACCTCTTGTTGCATGATTTTGAGCTCTTCCAAATGACACTGTTTAATCTATCGACGACATGTACACCCGCTTCACGGATGTCACAATAGCTTGAAAAGTCTTGGTAAAAGTTTTTCGGATTTTGAACTCACTAATAAGATCTTAAGATCCCTTTCAAAATGGTGGGATCCTAAAATAACGGCGATTCAAGAATCAAAGGATCTAAATAATTATTCTATTGATGAACTCATTGGGTCCTTAAAGAACAAGAAGGTTTTTGAACACATGAACAACCTTCTAAAGAACAAGAAGGTTTTTGAACTCCGAACTATGAAATGCCACTTGAGTAATGACTCAAGTGATGAGAACAATGAGGACATTGAACACATAACAATGAATGTTAACAAGTTCATTAAACAAAAATTAAAAAACACAAATGAACTTGAACGAAGAAAGAGGCCAAAGAAGAAGAAGAAGGCTTGGAAAGAAGAATCAAGAAAAGAAGAAGCAAACTACGCTTTAATAGGCTTCGACAATGAGTAAGTAACTTAACTTCCTTGAATTATATAGAAATTACTTGCTGACTTACATAAAAGCTTAACTTAGTTTGTAGGATTTTTTATGCTTTTCTTGTGTTTTTAGAAATTAAAAATTTGAAATTATACTATGCTTTTCTTTATAGTAGTTTTGAAAAGTAAACATATGAATGATGCAGGATTTATGATAATGCTTAGGATTAATCCATGCATATGTATCTTGATGGTTTACATTGTCTCCAAATATAATGCTTGATGATTTTATATCATGCATGAGCTTTGAAGTAATAAAATGTCATATTATGATAATGAAACGTTATTTACGAATTTTTCAATAGATGCATGATTTTGGCAAAAATTTGAACATGGCCTTTTAACATAAAAATTGAAAGTGTGCTATCATTTTTACATATTTGGTCTTGACGATTTTATGACTAAGCTTGTGTTTTATTTTGATACATGTTTTCATAAAATTTTGAATATGCTCACATCAAATTGCTTAAAATGAAAATGTTTTTTTTCTCATTCTATTGAGATGAATGAATTCATGTTATGAGTCTTGTGAATCTCATAAAAATAAAAACATGATGAATACTTTAAAAAATGTGCCTCATGTTTTCGATCTTAATGATTTCTATTGAAATATGCTCTTTGGACCTATATGAAAAACATGAATATACTCATATGAACATCAAATCACTTGAAATGGAACACATAAAAAATGAGAAATTATACTATCATGATGCTTTACGTGTAATGCTTTTGATCTTAATAGGCTAAATGACAACTTGTATTTCAAATTTATACAATGATGGCTTCCATATAAATGTTTGAACATACATTATGAAATCATCATTGAAATGAAAATATTAAAAGTTTGTTATCATGCTTAATGATTTTGTGATATCATATCTTGATGACAAACTCATGTTTTGGTCTTAAATTTGATACTCATCTTTTGAAACATGAGCACACTTGTTTGAAACAAATGAAATACATTATCATGATAAGTTGAATCTCATAATGTGTTATATTGTTGTCTTGACAATTTTTATAATGAAGTTTGTCTTTCGATGTTGAATGTTGATATTTCTATTTTATTTGACATTAAAAGATAAAGGCATGTTTATTTGAAGTAAATTATGAAAAGGAAATGCATGATTCTTGAAAATTTTTCTATCTCTAAAGTTTTTGGTCTTGATGAATCCATGTGGATCTTTTGAATCGAATCTTTTGGAAAGTACCATATGCTTAATGTGATTCGACTTAATGATAATTTACCTTTTCGTCTTGAATGTTGACATTTATTTTTATTAAGGGCAAATGCATGGTTATAAGAAGCAAATCACATATAAAACAAAATACAATCCTTTATATCAATCTTATCAATTTTTCTATAAGAAATTCATGAATCCATGCTTATCATGTATGAATTTATTGAATGAGATTTTGAGGATGATTCTAGTTTTGACTAATGCTTGATTTGTATTTATGTCATAAGACATGTTTTAAAATTGAATCATGCTTCAATCATGTTCTATCTCCCTTAATTCATTTTGTTCTCCTATATTTCCTTTTATTTACCATAGAGGAGAATCTTCTAAATGAATTATGAAATTGATGATTTGATAATAAGTGTTTATCAAAAATCTATTTATCATTTTGCAATCTCTAAAAGTTGATAATCACTCATTCATGTTGTGAATCTCAAAAATGTTTTTGATTTGATTAGGAGTTTGAGTTGACAAAATGAGTTTGAATAATTTTATGACTCCTCTCTTGATCTCTTGAAATCATGACATTGAATTCTTGACTTGAGATATTTTTGCAAATTGAAATACCTTCCTCTATGATTGCTTCCTTTTTCATTTACTAAAGAGGAAAACAATTCATGTCTTGATATATCGATAAGTGATACTTGAAATTATTTTTATGATTCATGATGAATTTAGATCTATCATGTATAAATCAAGTTGTTGCTCTTACTATCAAATGAATCATGAGCTGAATCATGACTTGATCTATGATTTCCTTACCTTGTATGCCTTTTATGATGATTTGAACATTGATGTAAAACAAAATTTATATTCTTCCCTTTCCCTTTATTTCCTTCTTTAACGACAAAAGGGGAAAGAAAGCATGTTAACATCATTAATCATGACTTGATTTTGATTTCTTGGAACTATATATTTGAGATTCTATTGATTTGAAAACTCCTACATGTAAATCAAGATTTTCTTCATGACAAATATATATAAATTTTGTTTATTCATGAATTGATCTTTAATGAGATGACTTCCTTGTGTGATGATTGAAAATTAATTTTCTTTCTGATGAATCATTGAATCATGACTTGATCTATGCTATTTTTTATATATCATGATTCTTGATTGTATACCCTTTATTATGAATTGAAAATTGACGATAAAGAAAGTATTTCTGAATCATGATTTTGATTGAACTATATGTTTAGAATTTGTTTGAAAATCATGATCTTGACCTTGCTAAAATGAATGGTTATGAATCATGAATGATATCTTTTGATCCTTATTGATTTTTCATATTGATATCTATCATTACATGATATGATTGAATGATTGATTGATACAAATTTAAATGATGTGAAAAGTTGTTAAAGGAAGAAAACAATCTAAATTTTGATATTTCAATATTTGATACTTGGAATATTTTAAAATGTGTTCTTGATGAGAATGTTTGAAATTGCTCTTTTTATCTCATGAATATTTATCTTAATCTTGTTAAGAAAAATTTTAATGAACCATGAATCATATCTTTGGTATTCACGAATTAATCCTTATTGATATCTTTCATGAATTCTTTGAATCTATTGCCTTGAACTTTTGAATTGTGATGAATCAAAAATTTTTCTCCTATATGACTTCTCCTATATGTCATGCTTTGAATATTGATGAAGATTTTTTATTGATGGAAGTTGATATATGATATGAAAAGAGGATGTAAAAGAAAATCTTTGTATTTGATCCTACTATTCTTTTTGACAAAACAAAGGGGGAGAAGATTTATTGCTAGCTTGCAACTTCAATGAAAAAATTTTCTAGCTCGATCATTGAAATGAAGGAACATCCTATCATGAACATTTTAAATGTTGCTAGCATGCTACAAAAGCAAACTGCAAACTTGCTATGATGAATTGTAAGAAGCAAGTGATGGATTGCTATGCTTGGACATCCTTGAAAAATTTGCCATGATTGAATGTTGAATGTCGATGAAAATTTAGCTAGTATGATTGTAAAACTTGCATATCTTTTAAACTAGCTATGATGATTACTTCTCCTTTTTTGTTGATGACATAGGGGGAGAAATAGATTGATGACTTCATGCATTGATTGAATATTTTATATATTTGCATGATGGTTTGATGTATTCTCTAAAATGAATGATGAATGTTGCTTGATTTGGGATAATCCAAGTATTCTATCAATGGCATATTGATAGGGGGAGTTTGGTTAAACTCCGGGGAGTTAAGGTTAACTCCGTTAGTCATCAATTAGTTGTCATCATCAAAAAGGGGGAGATTGTTGAATCTCGGATTTTGATGATGAAACTAATTGATTATGGTTTATTGTTTAACTGTGTTTTGAGTTACGCAGGTCTACTATCGATCAGATTAGGCGCTTGACGCCGAGGAATTGACGCTGCCGAGGTGATCACGCCAAGATATTGGATGTCAAGCCGGAGGTTCGGTCGACTATCGGTAGGAGGCTTCGTACGTCGGTCATCGGGCCAAGAAGTGCGGAGTTGCACCATGGATATCGAGGTTGTGGAGGTCAACCATCGATTGGGCAACAAGCCGCTAAAGAGGGCGATGTGCAAGGATCGGAAAGCACCAACCAATGATGTGTCGCAAGCGAATGTCAATTCGTGTTGTAATAACCGCTCTAGATCAAGTAGAGTGTTTGGTGTTTGTTTGTGCAGAGTAACTACGAAAGGGATGAAGACGTAAAGCAAAATCAAGGGCCAAGTCATGTGATGGATCGTTGGGAGTTCGAGAGTTTGACTAAGCTGAAGATTCATTGGGAGTGCTACCGAATCGGCCAAGAACGAGTAGGAGCTTGCCAAGGGTTTTTAAGCTCGCCGAGGTTCATCAGAAGTTCGCGAGCTTGCCAAGAAAGATCAAGCTTGCCAAAGAAGCTCGGGAACTCGCCAAAATCATCGTGGAGTCCGAGAGCTTACCGAGTCCGCAGGATGGTTTCGAGGATCGCCGAAGACCGCGGAAGTTCGCCTGGAAGCTCACTAAGAAGACTTGACTTGTGGACTTTGTAATAGCTTAGGAAACGTCTTTAAAATTTATAGTTAGCACGTATTTTGGGTTAGGATTAGATAACCCAAAGTGGGGGCCCATTGGGCCTTGATTAAGATGAGTTTGGGCCAAAATTTTGGCCCAAATAGTACTAGCTACGTGCATGCATGCTACTGTAGCATGCTACTATCAGAGCGCTACTATAGCAGTGGAAGTGTGGCACCGTCGTGTGGCACCGCCTCTGACCACCAGAAACATTGGAACTCCAAATTAATTTGAAATTTCGAGCCCAATTTTGAATCCACTTTGGATCTATAAATAGCCCCCCTTTCTCAGCTGAAAGGGAACCCTTTTGAGCAAAAAAATTCTAAGTCTTGAGCTTGTGAAGAGTCTTGAAAAGTTTTGTGTTTGCTAAGAGTTCACCTTCTTCTTTTCTTGAGAGATCTTGTACAAGTGTGAACTTTTGTAAAGGGTTGTAAAAGGGGTGTTTGATCCTTCCCGTTCAAAGGAATTACTAGTGGAAGAGCGAAGCCTCATCGCAAAGGCTTCAAGAGTGGATGTAGGTCATTTGACCGAACCACTATACATCATTGTGTCCATGAATGTGTGAGTGTTTACATTCTTGAATCATTTCATTACTTTGCTGCAAGTTGTTATTTCCTTTACGCAAGTAATTACTTTCAAGTTCTGTTTCGCCAAATCGAAATCTTCCTACGAACTTGTATTTTTGCAAAATCGATTTCAAGAGTACGATTTTAATCCGCTGCACTAATTCACCCCCCCCCCTCTTAGTGCCGCTCGATCCCTAACACTAGGGTCACCCCTTGACCAGTAGTACCAAAGCCCTTAGCCCCCCCTACTGTTTAGCTGAGCTCCTGCACTAAAAAAGTTGACCAGAGAAGAGCTTCAGGAGCGATCTACAAATGGTTTATGTTGGCATTGCGATGAGCCATAGAGCGCGAGCATCACTGTAAAAAGGGGAGAATTCTTGTGATCGAACTAGTGGAAGAATAGGTCATTGAACAGCCAGAAGAGAGCCTTGAACATGAGGAAGGAGATGCAGAAGAAGAGCCACAATCGATCAACTTTATGGTACATGCATTAGCAGGCTACTCAAATCCGCAAACGATGAAAGTTGGAGGCCTTCTCAAACAACAACTGATCACCGTTCTCATCAACACGGGCAGCACAAATAACTTCCTGAATAGTAAGGTCACTGCTCGGATGGCGCTCCACATCAAAGGCTGCAGCAAGTTTGACGTAAAGGTCGCCGATGGCCGAATCCTAAAGTGCGACCAAAGATGCCCGCAGGTGAAACTATTATTGCAAGACCAAGAAATTATCGTTGACTTCTTCCTCCTACCAATTGATGATTATGAGGCTATGCTGGGCATAGAATAGCTGACAACACTAGGTGACATCTCCTGGAACTTTTCTAAATTAATTATGAAATTCTATTGCAACGGCAAATAGGTCACCCTACGCGGGAAGTGCGGAAGTAACATAACCACCGTTTCGACCCAACGAATGGAGAAAGATTTACACAAGATAAATGGTGGCTTTTTATGCATCTCCAACAGCAATTTGAGGGGAAGAAAATAGAAATTGAAGATCAAAATCTCACCCAATTGCTTATTGAATTTGATGATGTTTTTACCGAACCATGTGGTCTTCCTCCTACTTGGCCACATGACCACCGAATTCTAATTCTTTCGAGCAAACCACCAGCGAACACTCGGCCATACCACTATCCTCACCTATAGAAGGATGAGATTGAGAAGATCGTAAAGGAGATGCTTGAAACAGGGGTGATTCGGCCAAGCTGCAGCCCCTATTCCTCACCGATACTACTTGTACGCAAGAAAGGTGGAACTTGGCGGATGTGCATCGACTATCGAGCTCTGAATGACATCACCATCAAGGATAAGTATCAAATACCAATGGTGGATGAACTTCTTGATGAGTTAAGAGGAGCTCGAGTCTTCACGAAGTTGGACCTCCGATCCGGTTACTACCAAATTCGGGTTTGTGAAGATGACATCCTAAAAATAGCTATCCGTACTCATAATGGCCACTATGAATTCTTGGTAATACCTTTTGGACTCACTAATGCTCTTTCAATTTTCCAAAGTCTCATGAATGATATTTTTCGAAGCTTTCTTCACAAATTCATGCTGGTATTTTTTGATGATATTCTCATTTACAGCCCTTCTCTTGAGACTCACTTTCAGCATTTGCGGTCTATTCTAATGATCCTTCGGGAGAATACTCTTTTTGTTAACTATCAAAGTGCAACTTTCTCCAAGAAAAAGTAGAATACCTTGGGCACATAATATCAGAAGGAGTGGTAGTAGACCCAACAAAAATTGAGGTAATGCAAAGCTGGCCAAAACCTACAAATGTGAAATTACTGCATAGGTTCCTTGGACTAATGGGCTACTACCGAAAATTCATGAAGAACTATGGGAAGATTAGTGCACCCCTCAATTCTCTATTGAAAAAAAATGCCTTCCAATGGTCGGGCGAAGCTTCCCCTGCCTTTGATAAACTTAAGACAGCCATGTCGACGACACCGGTGCTAGCATTACAAGATTTTAGCCGACCCTTCATCATTGAGGCTGACGCATCTAGAGTCAGAATTGGGACTGTTCTCATGCAAGAGGGTCGACCGCTCACATACACCAGTAAGGCGTTGTCTGCCTCCTTTAAAAAAATATCTATCTATAATAAGGAGATGCTTGTCATTGTGACGCAGTAACAAAGTGGAGACCCTACCTAATCGACCGACGATTTTAGATTAAAATCGGCCATAGAAGCCTCAAGTACTTTTTGGAGTAGAAGATATCATCCCCGGAGCAACAAAAATGGGTAACCAAACTTCTAGGATTTGATTATGAAATTATTTACAAAAAGGGGAAAGAAAATGTTGTTGCAGATGCGCTCTCACGGCTACCTGAGCAAGCTAAATTTTCAGCCATCTCTCTTCCTACCACCTTCTTCCTTGAGGACATTAAGGAGGAATGGAAGGACCTAGAGATCAGCAACATCATTAAAAAATTGAAGGAGGATCCAGGCACAATAGCTCACTATACCTGGGATTCGAGTGATCTATGTTACAAAGGTCGTATTGTGCTTACACGACTCCCCATGCATCAAAGTCATTCTGCATGAAATGCACTCCACACCTTCAGCAGGACACTTTGGATTTCTGAGAACCTATAAAAGAGTGAAGCAAAATTTTTTTTGGAGAGGGATGAAAAAATTTATTTCTGAATACTTGGCACAATGTGATGTATGTCAACAACAAAAGGGTAAAACAGTGGCGAGTCCAAGGAAACTACAACTGCTACCCATACCAGACTCAGTGTGGACTGACATCTCCATGGATTTCATTGAAAGGCTGCCACCTTCCAAGTGTAAAAGCACAATCCTCATGGTGGTTGATCGACTTACGAAATATGCTCATTTTTGTGTTGTACGAAATCCCTACACTATTGCTAGTATTACTCAGATTTTCATAGAAAATATTATTAAATTACATGGGATGCCAAGGTCCATTGTAAGTGATCATAACAGGGTCTTCACTAGTAAATTTTGGACCGAGTTATTCCAGTTGTAGGGCACTAAACTCAAGATGAGCACAACATATCATCAATAACTGACAGCCAAACAGAGATGGTGAACAGGTATTTAGAGATGTACCTTCGGTGTTTTGCCAGTGACCATTCAAAAGAGTGGATGAAATTGATCCCTTGGGTCGAGTGGTGGTATAATACTACGTATCATTCATCTACAAAATATACCCTATATGAAGCATTGTATGGCCGGCCGGCCCTTGCGATTCCAAAGTATGTAATTGGCTTAGCTAAGGTAGATCAGGTCAACCAAGATCTAATTGACAGGGATGAACTCCTACAATTGCTAAAGGATAATATCTCTACCGCTCAAGCCAGAATGAAACAGCAAGTCAACACATGATGAAGCGAAAGAGAATTTTCAGTAGGAGATTGGGTTTATCTTCGCCTACAGCCATACAAGCAGCTCTCCATCGACACACTGTCACGGACATTTTGTAAATGGTTTGTTCGGTGTAATGCTTATACGTGTCCATGTCCTTTTTAGTTTGTTCCAACTTGTAAAGCTTGTAAAGGGCTCGCCAAAGACGAAACACCCCATTTGAGTGAGTTTGGCAGCCATTGTCGGCTTGTATAGAAAGTTTGTGTCATGTGGACACTTGTACTAGATTTCGGTCTGTAGTGGACCAATTTATGCCTTTGTTGTGCAACCGTTCTGAGCTTGTGATGTCCATGGTTGGAATTTGCATTGTTTATAAAGTGTTTGCTGAAAGAGTGGCTTGTGGATCCCGTGTGAAGCGCTTTCGTTGTCCCGTCTTCTCTTTTGCAGGTCCTAAGGGATCGTGGGAGGTCGGGGAGGCTGACCTTTACGGATTGACACGCAATGGTGCCGCACGGCTTAGGTAAAACTAGCTAAGTCCGTGACAGATGGTATCAGAGCAGGACAAGCCCACTTAGAAACACTTAGCATGCAAACGTGGGGACGAAGCGGGTGTGTTGAGGGTAGCCAACTTGCGCGACCGCTTTGGGAAACGGACTTGGAGTAGTAGGTGAAGGAGTCGCCAAAGGAGCGGGTATTAAAGAATTGCATTCAGAAGAATGGCCAACCCTTCGTGCAAAAGGTACCATGAGGACAACAAGCTAAGAAGAATTACATAGCGCACAAAGGTTGGGATGGCTGAGTTTGAGCAGTGGCTCGATGTTGGCAACCAAACTTGATGGTTCTCGAGGCAAGCAGAGTGCTTAGCAAAGGATGAGACTGTGAAAGGTGGAGTAGGTTGTTCAACGATCGAAAGAGTTGTGCAAAAGCTCACAGAGGTGAGGGGAGTTGCAAACTCAAGGAATTCAATACTCATGCAAGGGCTTGCATGCGGACGATGGATTGTTCATGGCCATCCCAAGGCGAAGGTCGGCGCCATGGAGCATTAAAACTTTCTCTTCGGCATGTGCAGGATACTTTCGTGAGAGGTTGAAGTGTGCAGCAGGTTCAGCATGTTGCTAGACCCAAAGGGGTGTAGTGCGAGCTGTATTGGCGAAGTATCGCAATCTAGCAAGTGCATTTGTGAAGGCAGAATTGGGCACAGGTTGTTCAGCAAAGGTGGAAGTAGTCCAAGGGGATGGTGGTCTCCTAAACTTCTAGAGGGAAGGATGCGAAGAGAGAAGTTGCTCCAACGGGGCAGATATCCAGGAGGGATAAGTCCCGGTTCTCCAGAGGGAGAATCATGTGCAATGAACCGCACCGGTTGAGGAGTAACTCAAGACAAAGCTCGATAGATCGAGTAAGCGACGAGGAGTCATCGCATGACCTCACAAGTGGTGATGCGTTGGTGGACGCATAGCGAGATCAAGTGGGGGAGCGACCCAAGGCAACACAGAGTGAAGGCACACTGGAGCCGATAGAGAGATCGGACTCAGCAGAGGGCTGACCCGTGGAATGGTGGGCGCGACGGCCACCATTAATGCAATGCAAATCGAGAAGCAGAGCAACTTGGGGGTAACTATTAGAACCCTCCGCGGATTCTAAGCTTGGGGTTGATCTCTATAGGGGATCGGCCTCCTTGGAACTCTATAGGGTTCCTTCCTCCAAGTTCTGCTCAAAGGCTACTAAAAGATTGATCTCTTCATTGATTAAAAGAGGATGAATACATGGCTATTTATAGGGCTTCTAAGCCCCAACTCCTAATAGGACTCTTACTCAAGACTCCTACTTCTAACCAACTTCTAATTAGGACTCCTCTAGTAGGATTCCTAATTCTAATAGGTCTTTTTCCCTAATAGGACTTCTACTTCTAATAGGACTCTTTTCCTAATATGACTCCTACTTCTAATATGACTCTTTTCCTAATAGGACTCCTACTTCTAATAGGACTCTTTTCCTAATAGAACTCCTACTTCTAATAGGACTCTTTTTCTAATAGGACTCCTTTTCTAAGAAGCAACCTAACCCTATCCTAGCCGGTCTCTTCACCTCTTTAATAGAGGTTGGCTAGATAGGATTTACTTTAACATAGCTAGGTAAAATAATGAAGACGAATTAGCAGAGTCATGCCTTGTCCCTCTCTTCTCATATGACTCCTCCTCTTGACATTCTTCTGGTCATAATTCGATCCATTCAAGTCGTCTTCTTCTTCGGTCTCCCACTGGTATCTTCTTCAGGTTTACTTCGCAGTAGGTCGTGTCGTCGTTGCCGAGTCATGATCCGCCGATCAATAATGGCACTTGGTTGGGTCTTGAGCTCTCTTTAGGTAGTTATCTTTGGTAGATGGCTTTGGGCTGTCTCGTATTGTCCCAATTTGAGCTTCAAACTCGATACATGAAAGACTGGATGGATTCGGGAGCTGGCGGGTAAGTCCAATCTATATGCTACTGCTCTGATGCGCTCCAAAATCTGGTAGGGTCCATAGAACCTAGGTGAAAGCTTCATAGACGCTCTAGTTTGGATTGATGTTTGCTTATATGGCTGGAGCCGTAGGAAGACCAAATCTCCTACTGAAAATTCTCTTTCGCCTTTGTATTGATCATATTGCTGTTTCATCCTTGCTTGTGCTACAGGTGTAGAATGCATCTCTTGAAGGATGGTCTTTATGAGTAGAATTTGGCACAAGCACAATGTATCCTTTATATCGCAAGTCCTTTGATTCCCAACTGTAATGAGCCATAGAGCTTGGTGCTTCTTCCTTTATTTTTTTATGATTTTACTTATTTCTAGATTATCTTGCCATTCCCTTCTAATATCCTCAAGGAAGTCGCTGTCGGAATCGGAAATGAAAGTTCACATTAAAATTCAGCTTGCTTGTAGTAGCCAGTAAAAAGCCGTCATCTCGCAACAACATTATCTTTCCCTCTTTGTAAGTTATTTCATAATCATATCCAAAAAGCTTTGTTACCCTTTTTTGTTGCTCCAGTGAAGATATCTTCTGCTCCAAGAAATATTTTAGGTTCTTATGGTACGTAAAAGCTTGGCGTAAAAAGTAAATACGATCTCCATTTGGACACTTGCATCGTGAGCAATCGTGAGCATCTCCTTGTCGTAGTCATCTTGAGATGGGAAGGAGATAACGCCTTACTAGTATAAGTGAGGGGTCGGCCATCTTGTATTAGTATAGCACCAATTCCTGCTTCGGAGGCATCAGCTTTAATAATAAAAGTCTTGTCAAAGTCGGGTAATGTTAGCGCGGCGACTTTAAGTTAAGTTCGTCGAAGGCAGTGGTGGCTTTGTCCGAGACCACTGGAAAGTATCTTTTTTCAGCAAGGAAGTAAGGGGTGCATTGATCTTTCCATAGTTTTTCATGAACTTATGGTAGTAACCTGTTAAACGAGAAAGCCGCGCAGTGATTTTATGTTCCTCGGGGTCGGTCAGTTCTGCATTGCTTCAATTTTGGAGGGGTCCACTGCCACCCCTTCCTCTGATATGATATGCCCAAGATATTCCATCTTCTGTTGAAGAAAGCTACACTTCATTTTTTTTTTGACAAAAAGAACATGTTCTCGTAAAATTGTCAAAACAAGTCGTAAGTGTTGAATATGACTTTCAAGAGAAGGGCTGTAAATAAGGATATCGTCAAAGAAAACTAGCACAAACTTTTGAAGATAACTCTGGAAAATATCATTCATAAGGCTCTGGAAGGTGGAGGGAGCATTGGTGAGACCAAAGGGCATTACCAGAAATTCATAGTGACCGTTGTGCATTCGAAAGGCAGTTTTCGGTATGTCTTCTTTGCACACTCGTATTTAATGATACTCGGATCGAAGGTCCAACTTTATGAAGAATCGTGCTCCCTTTAATTCATCAAGCAATTCATCTACTACTGGAATAGGATACTTGTCCTTGACGATTATGTCGTTGAGAGCTCAGTAATCAACGCACATTCGCTGTTAGTCTTTCTTCGCATACGAGAGCACTGGTGAAGAGTAGGGGCTACAACTTGGCCGAATAACTCCTATTTCAAGCATCTCTTTTATAATCCTTTCTATTTCATCTTTTTGGAGATGTGGATACCGATATGGTCAAGTATTTGCTGGAGGTTTCCCTGGAAGAATCGGTATACGATGATCATCTTTGGCGGGCAAGTTAGGAGGTAGGTTGCGTGGTTCGTCAAATATATCTGAAAAGTCAGCAAGCAAGGGAAGTAGGTTTGGATCTTCAAATTTGGTTGGCTCTCCCTTAGATTACTGCTCAAGTTGTACCAAAAAGCCACTGCATGCTTTGTACAAAACTTTCTCCATTCGTTGTGTGCAAATTGTCGTTATGTCGCCCCCACATTTCCCGTACAGTATCACCTATTTCCCCTTGCTATAAAATTTCATAATTAATTTCAAAAAATTTCAGGAAATAACACCTAATGTTGTCAGCCATACGATGCCAAGCATGGCCTCATAATCAAGGAGAGAGAGAGGAAAAAATCTGCAATTATCTCTTGGTCCTGCAGCAACAGTTTCACCTGTGGGCACTTACGATCACACTTCAAAATTTATCCATCTGCGACTTTAACATCGAACCTGCTGCAATTCTCAATAGGTAAGGCCATCCGGACAGCAACCTTGCTGTTCATAAAATTATTAGTGCTCCCGGTGTCAATAAGAACGGTGATCGGTTGTTGCTTCAGAAATCCTCCCACTTTCATTGTTTGTGGGTTCGCGTAACCGGCAAGGGCATGCATCATAATATCAATTGGCTGCTGTTCTTCATCCGTGACCTCTTTCTTATGCTCCTAGACCTCCTCCTCTATTTCTTCAAGAGGTTCAATCAATAGGAGGCGGCCCCTTTTGCAGCGATGATCGTGGTTCCATGACTCGTCGCAATGCCAACAAAGACCCTTTGCTGATCGGTCACGTAGTTCTTCTCTTGTCAATTTTTTGGGCAATGAAGGATGGCTGGGAGTAGAAGGAGGTTTATATGTTGAGGTTCTAGGAGTGGTTCTCATCCTCCGAGCATCTTGGTTGAGTCGTTCTTCTTGTATTTGGGCAAAAGAAATCGCAGCCATCACGGTACGGGGCTGTCACGCCTTAACTTCCCATTTTATCTCTGGCTTAAGTCCTTCGATAAATGTTCCTAACAATTGACGGTCAGTCCAATCATGAGCAAGGTAGGATAGCTTCTCAAACCTAGTTTGGTACTCTTGAATCGTAGAGGTTTGTCGAATCTTTGCGAGTTGGCCGTCGATATTTTCATACTCCGTAGGTCCGAAATGGTTCAGCAGTGCATTCTTAAATTGATTCCATGTCGGAGCCCCATGATTATATTCCAGCCAATTATACCATTGAATAGCATCTCCTTCAAGGTGGATGACAGTAATCTCCACCATAGCATTATCCGACGTTCGGTAGTAGCGAAAGTAACGTTTTGCGCGCGAAATCCACCCCGCTGGGTCTCCTTCTTCCTATCGTGGGAAGTCCCTCTCATGCGTGGCTGAAGCATGTCCGAGGGCTGTCCCTCCTTCTCTGGGGTCTTTTCTAAATTCTCTCATTGCTGTAGTTTGGTTGGACTCGATGGTTGTCCAATTCTGAATTCTGCAAACAAAGCGCGCAATTTGTCTTCCAAGCGCGATTCAAGCCGTGATTCAATCCAAGATTCCCATGCTTCAAATTTGGCATCAATTGGATCTTGAGAAGCCATAGCATATGTCTGTAGATCAGATATGCCCTTGTCTTTTTTCTGTTGACGGGTTAATGGCATGGGGTGGTGGAAGGTTCGGAAAATAGATCGGTGATTGAAGGGTTCAGCTGTAATGGTTTACTGTTTTGGGCTGTGGTTTTTGATGCTGTTAGGATTATGAAACTAGGTTATGATGGCTGCGTCTTGAGGCTAGAGGGATTCCCTAAAGACATCTTGGCTTGTGGCAAGGTGGCTAGGGTTTGATAGGTTACGGAGAAGAAAAAAGGACAAAGGTGCAATACCAGATTTTTCACCGAAAAAATTCCAGCAGTAAAGATGTAATTTTTTCCAGAAATTTTCAAAAGAGATTCAAGTAAAACTCAAAGGGGATCTACTGATAAGGAAGAGGTAATACTGTAAAAAATTTCGTAGGAAGAAACGATAGCAAGAGGTTTGGCAAAATTGAGAATCACGGAGAGGTATTATAGCAGATTTTTACGCCTAAAGTGCAGCAGCTTGGACGTAAAAGATAAGTGGTTTATATTGAGAAAAATTTTCAACAAAACTAAAGGAAAATTGATTCCATGTCGGAGCCCCATGATTATATTCCAGAGATTTGGATACAATGCAATAGCAAGATCCTTTAAGGTGAAATTCTCCACCATAGCATTATCGTTGTAGTAGCGAAAAGTTTATGCAGCAATATAGGAATGAATTTTTGGATTTTGAATAAGGATAACTAAATTGCAGTAGCAGTAAGGTAGATAATCAGAACCTGTTGCAATTCATGGGAAGATCTTTTCTAAGATGATTGCTACGGTGGTGGAGATGACGGTTGTCCAATTCAGCGATGATCTTCTAAGTAATCGTGTCTTTGCGATTCGCCGTGATTCAATGATTCCCATGGCTGTGGAAGGGCAGCGAGATGTCTTGAGAACGTTGCTCTGATATGACTGTGTTAGAACCCTCCATGGATTCTAAGCTTGGGGTTGATCTGGCATGGGGTGGTGGAAGGCCTCCTTGGAACTCTATAGGGTTCCTTCCTCCAAGTTGCTGCTCAAAGGCTACTAAAAGATTGATCTCTTCATTGATTAAAAGAGAATGAATACATGGCTATTTATAGGCTTCTAAGCCTCAACTCCTAATAGGACTCTTACTCAAGACTCCTACTTCTAACCAACTTCTAATTAGGACTCCTTCTCTAGTAGGATTCCTAATTCTAATACCAGATTTTTCCTAATAGGACTTCTACAGTTCTAATAGACACTTTTCCTAATAGGACTTACTTCTAATAGAGACTCTTTCCTAATAGGACTCTACTTCTAATAGGATTCTTTTCTAATAGAACTCCTACTTCTAATAGGACTCTTTCTCTAATAGGACTTGAGAATCTAAGGAGAGGTATTAACCTAGCCAGACCCCTTCACCTCTTTAATAGTGCAGCAGCTTGACGTAGATAGGATATTGAAAAATGTCCTTATCAACAAAACTAAATTAGGACTCTCATAGCTAGGAAGTGTCAAAGTAACTTGAAAATTTCATAGAATTTGCCGCATGAAGGAGTTGGCAATAGAAGATAAAACATGGAGCTAAGGCTTGGAGCTTTCCTTAGACAGAGGTCAAGGACATGGATGAAAAGTTTATGCAGCAAGAGTAGGATCATGTCATTGGGGTTCTTTATTGATGGAGCAGACTCATCTTAGCAGTAAGGTAGATAATCAGAAGGGAGCTTCGAGGCACATGCATGATCTCGAGATGAAGCATTTGACGAAGGAACTAAGGTGATGAGGCAAAGTAAGTGTCGAGAAGGCCTTAGCAGGGCTGGTGGATGGCTGTGGAAGGGCAGCGAGATTTTGAAGAATATGCCACCAAGTGTTGCTATGGATTCTAAGCTGAGTTGATCTCATAGGGGAGATTTGGAACTCTATAGGGGTTCCTTCCTCGGGATCTAGATAATAGTGCACCAAAAGATTGATCTCTTCATTGATTAAAAGAGGATAAATACATGGCTATTTATAGGGCTTTTAAGCCGTCCTAGAGCTAGGACTCTTACTCAAGTGTGACTCCTACTTCTAACCAACTTCTAATTAGAAGTAGGATTCTTAAGGTGGCAAAGGCCCTACGATGTGTTACGGAGTCCACATGGAGATATCGCTACTTCGAGTTCATACCTAATAGGATCCTACTTCTAATAGGTGATGTCACCAGAGCGGTGACATGATGTAGCGGACTCGTGGTTGAATGGTTTTCTAAGAAGTCGACACACAATGAGTCCCATGGGGACTAGATCATGCAGGTATGATCGAGCGTATGAAGCTCCATTTCGATGAACAACATTACGGTAAGAAGGGCTATGGATTCAAGCAGTGAATGCCATGGTACCACAAAGGCGGGTCTTCCGTGCGTACATCGAATGTTGCATTGAATGAAAACCTTAGGCATCAGCTTATGGGGGCTGTGCACTATCAAGGAAGAAGTTCAGATGCAAGTACCAGGGAGTCCCACGGGGGGACTGGATCATACAGAGGTATGATCGGAGTGGCTGAAGAGTGGAACTGCTTCAGAGCTCACATTCGCTTAAGGGAGCCCGGCAAGTCAGAGGACAAGGCCGAGTAAGCGAACGTTGCGACCAATGAAGCTAAGGAGAATAGAAGCGGTGCAAGCCCTGCAACATGATGGCGGAGGCCATACATGGGAGTTGCAGTCTGTATTTCCATCGACCAAGTGGAACTGCTCAGAGAACACAAAGGTGTTGAGGCAGGTGGTCGAGAAGGGCAAGGAAGCAATGATGGGTCCAGAGGGACTTAGCTACCCAAGATCAGTCATCAGTTAGAAAGAAGGTAGACTCAGAGGAGTGCCTAAGTGCCATAGAGTCAGATCTACCGACCACGAAGAAGGGATGCAGATGCGAGACAAACGGATAGTAGTGCCATGGGCATTGCAGTGCCATGGTACCACAAAGGCGAAACTTCTGGGGAGTCATCAATCTCTTACTCTCATAGAGGAAGAGCGCTTGGTCATCATATGGGCCATGGAGGAGGAGAATGCTTTGGCAAACTCTATGTACCAAGACAAGGTTGAAGGGCGGAGGCCAGAGAACTTCGTAAGACCGGTGTCAACAGACTTTCCATCAAGATAGCCGTGAGTGAAGGACTTCGGGTCGATGCAAGAGTGCATGACCAAGGATCGGAGTAGGCAGTATGTGGTGCTATACCTTTGCTACTTAGAGGAGTCGGCGATAGAAATGATGGAGAAGGCGGTACAATCCCAAAGGCGACCAAATCTATCAGGAGACTTACTCCAAGTTGGAGTGATAACTTCTTACATTCCAGAAGTTCAATGGCAATGAGAAGGCGACTTATAGTAGCTGACTTAGCACAAGGATTGCAAACACTTCAAGTGCTTTGGAAGTGTGAGCTAAGAGCAGGCGAAGTCTAGTAACCAGCTTGATGCACGAAGTACAACCTCGAGGAGGTGGGTGAAGTCAAGTAACCTTTGCCTTCTCAACTCTCAAGAGAATGGGCGAAACCGAGTACCCCAGCTCTCTTAGTTATCTAGCAGAGGAGCTCTGCACAAATTTGAAGACCCTTCGAAGAGACTAATGGAAGACAATAGTTGTCAAGTCCTCACCAATGGTGATCAGTGCTACTGAGAGTAGATTGTCCGCTTCATTTCCCAACTGAATGCCAATCGAAAGCGAAAGTGATGCGAACCTACTTGGACAAGACAACTAAGTGGAAGAAGATTTGATGGGCAAATTTTACGGAGGAAGAACCTGAGAACTTTAAAGGTCGCGAGGTGATACTCGTTAAAGCTCCAACAAGCATCTATCCAATTCAAGAGATAAGAAGAATTTGAAGACTGGCGCATATCAAAGATAGTCTTTTTGAAAGGATCTAAAAGGCACTAAGAGGGGGGGGGGTGAATTAGTGCAGCAGAAAAAATCATATTCTTGAAACCGATTTTGCAAAAACACACGTTCATAGGAAGATCTCGATTCGGCGAAAGAGAACTTGAAAGTAATTGCTTGCGTAAAGGAAATAACTATGAACTAAATAACTTACGGCAAAGTAAAGAAATGCTTCAAGAATGTAAACACTCACACATTCATGGACACAAAGATGTATAGTGGTTCGGTTAAATGTCCTACATCTACTCTTGAAGCCTTTACGATGAGGCTCCGCTCTTCCACTAGCAATTCCTTTGAAGGGGAAGGATCAAACACCCCTTTTACAACCCTTTACAAGATGTTCACACTTGTACAAGATCTCTCAAGAAAAGGAAGAAGGTGAACACTAGCAAAAACAAGACTTTTCAACACATTTCAAAAGCTCAAGACTTAGAATTTTTTGCTCAAAAGGGTTACCCTTTCAGCTGGGAAAAGGGAGGGGTATTTATAGATCCAAAGTGGATTCAAAATTGGGCTCCAAATTCCAAATCAATTTGGAGTCGGCGGTGCTGCCCGCTTGTCTCACCTTGTTGTTCAGTAATAAATGCGATTGCCATCTCGCGACGATGCAACGCAGTCGCGTGGTGATTGGTGGGGCGGTGACGGCGCCAGCGGTTCCACCGCTCGTCACAGGGGCGGTGACCGGACGGCGGTGCTACCGCGTCTGCGGAACAGCGAGCGGTGCTGCGCGACCGGCGAAAGCTGCTTCAACGCGCCTCATTCGGCCAAGCCCTGTTTGAGCCTCAACTTGGCTTAGTAGAGACCCGGTTGGCCCCTACTGAATTTAGGCAGGATTTTTTCCTCAAATCCTTGCCTTACTCATGTGCAAACTACGAACATAAAACATAACTCAACGTGATTTGATCCGACACGCTTCAAGTCAACTTCCGGCGAGATTCCGGCAAGCTTCCGATGCTTCCCTCGGATTGCTTCCAGTGGACTCCTAGCATACTCCGGATTGTATGGCGAGCTCAACGAGTCTTCGGCTAGCTTCCGAATCATCCCGGTGAGTTCCGTGAACCTTCGATGATCTTTGAGAAGAACTTTCAAAAACTTCGGCAAGTCCCTGATTCGATCTTTGATGGTTCCGGCAACACTTCCGAAAATCTCTCGGACTTCCGATGAACTCTTGAACCCCCGACGGACTTGACCTCGGTAAATCACTTTATGTTTTCTTCCCATCGTAGTTATTCCTGCACACTTATCTCGACAAAGTGGATTAGCACAAATATTTCACCAATTGACTTCATCATCAAAATCTGAGATTCAACAATCTCCCCTATTTTGATGATGACAACCAATTGGTGATGGAGTTACTCTTAACTCTCCCTATCTATATGCCATAAAGAAAAATTGCTTGAATTTAATTTTTGAATTCAACACAATAAAATTAATCTTCATGATGACAAAGTTGATGTTCGATAATAAGATGTCAAATAAGTATCAAAGATATCAATGAAGTATACATAGTTAAGAACATGATATCAAGAACCTAAATAAGCATTTGAACTTGCAATAGCTTGTAAAGCATGGAAGATGTCAAATAGGTATCAAAGATATCAATGAAGTATACATAATTAAAAAACATGATATCAAGAACCTAAATAAGCATTTTAACAAGCATGCATATAACTGTCATCACATATTATTTCTCCCCCTTTGTCATCAACAAAAAGGAAACAAGGGATTCATATGTAATAATAAAGGATTGCCGAAAAATATCATAAATGTAGAAAAGGAAATCAATCAGAAAGCTGAAAATCATTTCACAGTGGCCAAGAAGATGTAATGAAGATAATACAACATATAAGTTTACATCGCTCAAAAAGAAATACAGCAAGCTACTCCTCGGAGGAATGCCAAGATGCCTATACATATGATCGATCTTTAGGTTCATCTTCCGCATTTCCTTCAAAATTTCAATTTGCTGTAGTTTTACTTCATTTAACTCTTGCATGATTGGATCGCCGTAAGATGGAGCAGAAAAATGTCACCGATGTAGCCGCAACAAAAGGATCAGGAGGAGTAGATTCATTTCCCTAAGGACTGGTGTTTCAGGATGGTCTACGGGTGGGGAAGTATATCACATCTCCTAGGTTGTCTAACCCTATTCCATGTTCGAATGTACACCTAAGTCGCCTAAGTAGTTTAACATCAATGATATTAAATCTGTCCACTTGTATTGCTTCTTCATCCGTGGAATGCAAATATTATGGGCATGCAGTAGTCTAGTTATTAAACCTCCATATGGTAACATTGATCCTTTAGAAAGGACCTCTATCATGTGCCGGATTAGGTAACCAAAACAAAAATGTTGTCGGGTCATGATCCAAAGATAAGGTACCTAACTCTGAAACCGATCTCATCATGATGAAACTGCTTTAGGAATGACAATGCTTACTAGAATGTGATACAAAATTTTAGAGTTAAAAGGTAGTAAATGTTCATAACTCTTGGGAATTATACCTAAATTTGGGTTTGCAAACACAATTTCTAAAGCTTCAGAGTGGGTGGCACCAATCTGTCCATATCCCATTTTCCTCTAAAATAGCACCCTAGCTCTTTTCAACAATTCCAATCAATGAGCATATAGTATTATCACATATTTGAATCTCATTACCTAGAAGATAAGTTGACAAGCCATCATCGTTCACGCTAGATTAGCATAGAATAGTTTAACTAAGCGTGATAAAGAGGTTCGAATTTACAAAATGGGTAAGGCGTCTAAGTCTACAAACCACATGATAGGTTCTAGGTTCCCTAATTGATTCAAATCAACATATTTTCCTTTATGAATGGGTCTAGAACCAAATTCAGAAAATCTAAGGGAAGCTTCTTGTGATTTAAACAAGGAGTGGTCAAATGAATCTACCTCCATCCTTTTTCCTTTGTCTCTTGATGTTCTTTTAGGAGCCATTTCTATTTAAAGAATTGAAAAATTAATCAATTGAAAGGATTGAACAATTAACCAATTGAAGAAAGGAATGAAACTAGACAATAAGAGAAATAATTCTGTTTTTACCTTAGATTATTCCCTTGAGATGTAGGAAGCTTGAATCAAGGTAAGCTCTCCTTCTTAGGCTTCTAGAGGGAAGAATTGAGGCTTGGGAGAGCTTAAAGGTGTTTAGAGAGGTGAAGAAGGTGTTGGGGTGGTTCTACCGAAAGTGGTAGAGAGTTCGGGCGGTTCTACCATTCTAACTCACCCCTTATAAAAGGGGTGTTCAAGTGGTTCTCGCTTCCACAGCTACAGGTGCCACCGCACTTGTGGTGCTACCGCTTAGTAGCACAAAATCCGCAGTCCACCATTTTTTTAAAAAAATTGGTCTTAGAGAAGGGATGAAGTCAAAAAGAATTTGATGAATATAAGACTAGAAAAAAAAATCAGAATGTGTGGAATCGATGAAAAATCAAAATCAAATCGATGAAAACCATAATTTCAAGGAAAGATGTCATCAAATAGAACTTACTTATTTGGACAGTTTAACATGCCTAATTCCTTCTAATAAAATCAAATTGTTCCTCATTTAAAGGTTTCGTAAAATGTCCGCTAATTGATGATTTGTATCAACAAATTCAAGGGTGACATCTCTACTACTTACATGATCACGTATAAAATGATGCCTAATGTCAATGTGCTTAGTTCGAGAGTGTTGAATTGGATTTTTAGTTAGACAAATAGCACTCGTGTTATCACATTTTATAGGGATGTTTTTTAAGTAGATTCCATAGTCTTCTAGTGTATTTTTCATCCAGATAACCTGTGCACAACATGCACTTGCAGCTATATATTCAGCTTCAGTAGATAGTAATCGAATTTTGTTTCTTGAAGTCCAAGAAACAAGTGCATGTCCTAGAAATTGGCATGTTCCGGAAGTGCTTTTTCTATCTATTTTACATCCACCAAAATCCGCATTTATATAAGCTTTCAAATCAAAATTATCAGATTTTGGATACCATAATCCAAGATTAGGGGTACCTTTAATATATCTAAGAATCCTCTTGACATTTTCAAGTGAGATAGCTTAGGATTAGCTTGGAATCTTGCACATAGTCCCTACACCGAACATGATGTCGTCCGTTGTAGTGAGATAAAGCAGGCTACCTATCATGCCCCTATAAGTTTTTTGATCAAAACTTTCTCCATTTTCATCCATATCTAATTTAACGGAGGTGCTCATAGGAGTGCTAACATCTTTTGAGCCATCCATGTTAAATCATTTTAATAATTCCAATGTGTATTTTGATTGATTTAGAAATATATCATCACTTAGTTGCTTGATTTGTAGTCCTAAAAAGAAATTTAGTTCTCCCATTAGGCTCATCTCAAATTCATCACTCATATCCTTAGCAAATAATTCACATAGTGATTCATTACAAGACCCAAAAATAATATCATCAACATAAATTTGAACAATAAGAAAATCGTTTTCAGAATGTTTAATAAACAATGTAATATCAACCTTGCCTTTAGTGAAATCATTTGAAATTAAAAAAGAACTAAGTCTTTCATACCAAGCCCTAGGGGCTTGTTTTAGACCATATAGAGCCTTAGTTAGCTTAAACATGTGATTAGGAAATAGAGAGTTTTCAAATCCGGGTGGTTGTTCGACATACACTTCTTCGGAAATAAAACCATTTAAGAATGCACTTTTGACATCCATTTGAAATCTTTACTACTAGCATAGGCAAGGAGCATCCTAATGGCTTCCAATCTTGCCACCGGAGCGAAGGTTTCTTCATAATCGATACCTTCTTCTTGGTTGAAACCTTTGGCCACTAGTCTAGCCTTGTTTCGAACCACGATACCGTATTCATCTTGCTTATTTCTAAAGACCCACTTAGTACCTATAACTAAGTGGTCATTAGGTCTAGGAACAAGCTTCCACACCTCATTCCTCTCAAATTGATTCAATTCTTCTTGCATTGCGATAACCCAAGAATCATCTTTCAGGGCATCAACAATGCATTTTGGTTCAACTTGAGAAAGAAATGGCATGGGCACAAAAATTTTTGAAAGAAGAGCGAGTTTGAACCCCTTTCGATGTATCTCCTATAATTAACTCCTTGGGATGAGCATCTACATACTTCCATTCCTTGGGTAAGGAAGTTTGGGAAGAAGATGCATCCAAGTTGTCATTTTGAGGAGAGGGTTCATTCAAATTCAAATTATCAAGACCAAAATCATCATCAAAATCTTTCTTCTTAAATTCGAAAATTTCATTGAAAACGACATGAATCGATTCTTCTATAAGTAAGGTTCTTTTGTTGAAAACATAAAAAGCCTTAGAAACCGAAGAATAACCAAGAAATATGCCTTCATTGGATTTTGCATCGAATTTTCCTAAGGCATCCTTTTCATTTAAAATAAAGCATTTACAACCAAAAACTTTAAAATAAGAAACATTGGGTTTTATTTATCATTCCATAATTCATATAGAGTTTTAGATAGGGATGGTCTCACTAGAACTCTATTCATAACATAGCAAGTCGTATTCATGGCTTCAGCCCAAAAATATTTTGGTAAATTATATTCATTTAACATGGTTCTAGCCATTTCTTGCAAACTTCTATTTTTCCTTTCCACTACTCCATTTTGTTGTGGATTCTTGGAGTAGAGAAGTTGTGATTGTATCCGTCTATTTCACAAAAATTTTGAAAGTCATGATTTTGAAATTCACCTCCATGATCACTACGAATTGATGAAATCATAAGGCCTTTTCATTTTGAGTGAGTTTACAAAATTTAGAGAAACATTTGAAACAATCACTTTTATGAGCCAAGAAATAGGTCCAAGTGTATCTACTATAGTCATCCACAATTACAAAGGCATATTTGCTACCCCTAGGCTTGTTATGTCAATTGGTCCAAATAAGTCCAAGTGGATCAATTGCAATGGTCTAGTGGTGCTAATTTGATTTTTTGATTTGAAACTAGTCTTTATTTGTGTCCTAGTTGACATGCATCACATACCTTATCCTTAAAAAATTTTGTGTTTGGGATACCTCTTACTAAATCTCTAGATGAAATCTTAGAGATTAGTTTCATGCTTGCATGGCCTAACCTCCTATGCCAAAGCCATGCATCATCATTCAAAACCGAAAAGCTCATTTCATTACTTAATTTATCAATATTTATGGTGTAGACATTGTTTTGTTTTAAAGCAATCATGAATATGTTGTTGTTGGGTTTTTCAATAATGCAAACATTAGATTCAAATCTAACAACATAACCTTTATCACATAGTTGACTAATACTTAAAAGATTATGTTTTAAACCATCAACTAGTAACACATCATCAATTGAAAAATTCGATTTGTTACCTATGGTTCCTTTGCCAATGATTTTACCCTTGTTGTTGTCTCCGAAGGTGACATATCCTTCTTCTTTGCTAGAGAGCATAGAGAAATGAGATGGATCTCCGGTCATGTGCCTTGAGCATCTACTATCAAGATACCATTTCTTGCTCCTAGCTTGTGAGTTTGTCTACAAAAGAGGATGGTTTTTAGGTACCCATTTGATTTTGGGTGCCTTACAAAATGATCTACTTACTTTGTAATTTGTCATTGAATTGTTTATGGTTCCTTTAGGAACCCATATCAATTTTTGGATTAATTTTCTTGAATGGACATTTGTAGGCAACATGTCCCGTTTTGCCACAAAAGTTACATTTCAAATGAGGTGATACATGCAATGTAGGCCCTTTAATGAAGGTGGTGGGATTTTGGTGAGAACCTCTCACAAATCCGATACCACTTCTATTTCCGACATGACCTTTGTTAGCAAGAATCATGTCTAAGCCCTTGCTACCGATCTTAAACTTGTTTAGGGTCTCTTTGAGTAGCAAGTTCTCCCTTGTTGTTGCATCTAAGTCTTCACACTTAGAGCATGGGGGTAGAGAAGGGTTTTGAAGACTATTGAACTTACTTTGTAACAAAGCATGCTCTTTCTTAAGCAAATTGAACTTCTTACTAATAGTTTTGCATTCATCAAATAACTCATGAAAAGCCATAGAAAGTTCATCGAAAGATAACTCTTCATAAAGTAACTCACTAACCTCTTCTCCAAATGCCATTAGTGCGAAGTTTGCCTCCTCTTTGTTGCTAGCCTCTTCAACCTCGGAGTCACTTGAATCATCCCACGTGGCCTTCAAGGCTTTTTTCTTCTTGAATTGCTTCTTCTTGGCTTGAGGGCATTCATTCTGAAGTGTCCTGCTTCTTGCATTCGTAGCAAAGGACTTGGTCCTTTTGTGTTCAAATTTGCTTTTTGTGTCATTTTTGAATTTGTTCTTTCTTAGAAATTTCTTAAACTTTCGAGTTAGAAGTGCAATGTCTTTGTCACTGTCCTCATCACTTGATGTTCCTTTCAAGTGGTCTTCTTGTGTTCTAAGTGCCATATCCTTCCTGTTCTTTGGAAGGGGGTTCTCAAGCTCTTCATGAGCATGGCACGTCATCTCATAGGTCATTAGAGATCCAATAAGTTCTTCAAGCGGAAATACTTTAAGATCCTTGGCCTCTTGAATGGCCGTGACCTTTGGATCCCAACTCTTGAAGGGATCTTAAAATTTTGGTTACCAATTCAAAATTCAAAAACCTTTACTAAGAGCTTTTAGTCCATTGATGACATCTCAGAAGCGGGTGTACATGTCTCCAATGGACTCATTTGGTTTCATCCAAAAGTTCATAAGAATGCACAAGAATGTTGATTTTGGACTCTTTCACTCGGCTAGTGCCTTCATGAGTGATTTCAAGAGTGCGCCAAATATCAAATGCCGATTCACAAATAGAAACCCGATTAAACTCATTCTTGTCAAGCGCACAAAATAAGGCATTCATAGCCTTTGCATTGAGAGCAAAAATCTTCTTCTTTGACTCATTCCATTCACTCATCGGAAGAGAAGATTTTGCAAAGCTATTTTCAACAATGTTCCAAAGTTCGAAGTCCATGGAAATAAGAAAAATCCTCATACGAGTCTTCCAATACGTATAATCCACCCATTAAACATTGGTGGACGAGTAATGGAGAGACCTTCTTGCATACCAGAGTAGGCCATCTCTCTTGGGTTTTAAACCAATATGAGAGCAAACCTTGCTCTGATACCAATTGAAAGGATCTAAAAGGCACTAAGAGGGGGTGAATTAGTGCAGTGGAAAAATCGTATTCTTGAAACCGATTTTGAAAACACACGTCAGAGGAAGATCTCGATTCAGCGAAAGAGAACTTGAAAGTAATTGCTTGCGTAAAGGAAATAACTATGAACTAAATAACTTGCAGCAAAGTAAAGAAATGCTTCAAGAATGTAAACACTCACACATTCATGGACACAAAGATGTATAGTGGTTCGGTCAAATGACCTACATCCACTCTTGAAGCCTTTACGATGAGGCTCCGCTCTTCCACTAGCAATTCCTTTGAAGGGGAAGGATCAAACACCCTACAACCCTTTACAAGATGTTCACACTTGTACAAGATCTCTCAAGAAAAGGAAGAAGGTGAACACTAGCAAAAACAAGACTTTTCAACACACTTCAAAAGCTCAAGACTTAGAATTTTTAGCTCAAAGGGTTACCCTTTCAGGGAAAGGAGGGTATTTATAGATCCAAAGTGGATTCAAAATTGGGCTCCAAATTCCAAATCAATTTGGAGCCGCTCAGGGTTCCGACCGCGATTCCAGCTGCGTCTGAGCGGTGCGCCCTAGACAGTGTGGCACCGCTGTCTATGAACAGCGGTATCGCCGCACCAGCGGTTCCACCGCTTCAGTCGGGCGGTTCAAACACCTGCCTCATTCGACCAAGGCCGAATGAGCCCTGTTTGAGCCTCAACTTGGCTCAGTAGAGACCTAGTTGGCCCCTACTGAATTTAGGCAGGAATTTTTCCTCAAATCCTTGCCTTACTCATGTGTAAACTATGAACATAAAACATAACTCAACGTGATTTGATCCGACACGCTTCAAGTCAACTTCCGGCAAGCTTTACGGCGAGATTCCGCAAGCTTCCGATGCTTCCTCGGATTGCTTCGGTGGACTCCCAAAGATACTGATTGTATGGCGAGCTCAACGAGTCTTCTAGCTTCCGAATCATCCCGGTGAGTTCCGCGAACCTTCGACGATCTTTGAGAAGAACTTCCGAAAACTTCGGCAAGTCCCTGATTCGATCTTTGATGGTTCCGGTAACACTTCCGGAAATCTCTCGAACTTTCGATGAACTCTTGAACCCCGACGGACTTGACCTCGATAAATCACTTTATGTTTTCTTCCATCGTAGTTATTCCTGCACACTTATCTCGACAAAGTGGATTAGCACAAATATTTCACCAATTGACTTCATCATCAAAATCCGAGATTCAACACTTTTCCCTTCATCAGATGAATCTGCAAGAACCTGCAAGGATCAGCACAACCCTGCCAACCCCACACCATAGTCAGAGTCATTAGCGAGTTGAAGCAGCATGGCAGATTAAAGTTCGACGATTCAACAACAACAAACAGAGAACAATTGGGAGCTAAGGGGCGCATCGTAGTAGGAGCAAAAGATCAAAGATCCAACAAAGAAAAGAAGTTGCAGCGTCAGCAAAGGCTTCGACGAGGACGTCGAAGGAATAAGTGGGGGAGAATGTCATAGACATTTTGTAAATGGCTTGTTCGGTGTAATGCTTATGCATGTCCGTGTCCCTTTTTAGTTTGTTCCAACTTGTAAAGCTTGTAAAGGGCTCGCCAAAGGCGAAACGCCCCATTTGAGTGAGTTTGGCAGCCATTGTCGGCTTGTACAGAAAGTTTATGTCATGTGAACACTTGTACTAGATTTTGATTTATAGTGGACCAATTTAAGCCTTTGTTGTGCAACCGTTCTGAGCTTGTGATGTCCATGGTTAGAATTTGCATTGTTTATAAAGTATTTGCTGAAAGAGTGGCTTGTGGATCCCATGTGAAGTGCTTTCGTTGTCCCATCTTCTCTTTTGCAGGTCCCAAAAGATCGTGGGAGGTCGGGGAGGCTGACCTTTGCGGATTGACACGCAATGGTGCCACACGGCTTAGGCAAAACCAACTAAGTCTGTGACAACATGAGCCTCCATGAAGCTATCTCCACATTTTTATGAGCCCTATCAGATATTGGAGTTGTGGCATATAAATTTAAATTACCTGAAGATGCCAAAATTCACCTTGTCTTCCACGTGTCATGCTTGAAGCCCAAGTTGGGAGAACACGAATCACCCCAGATCCAACTACCCAATATCGCTAATGATAGAAATATTCAAGCCTAACCACAAGCCATCCTCGACCACAGAATCGTGATGCATCATCGACGTCCCTCTATTAAAGTACAAGTATATTAAACTAATTTACCACTCGAAGATATCACATGGGAATCATATAAGGAGCTGAAGACCCGGTTCCTTGAATTCATGGAACCCCAGCCTTGAGGACAAGGCTGATTTGAAGAGGGTGGGCTTGATAGGACCCTAGCAGGGTTGGGTCCTACTCAACCATGTAGCAGCTAATAGAAACCCTGTGAGAGTGAAATAAACCCTACATAGTCGCTTCTATCCTATAAAGAAGAGAGGCTAGGGTTTACATTTAGGTCTTTAGGCTTCTTAGCCACCGCCCCCCTTGTTAATAGGCTGGCCCGCTAAGGTTGAGGGCAAATTGGGTAGTTCACTTAGTAAGTAGCCCCTAGGGCTAGGGTTTGAAGCTCTACATAAGCATGTAACCTCCATCTCTTGGGAATAAGAAGAATCATCTACAATTACAGCCATCAGGCTACTTGGAGGGTGGAACCCCTATAGTGTTCCAAGGGTTGATCCCCCTCAAAGATCAATCTACATAAAATTCCTCTGGGGTTCTATCAGTCCTCCCATATTCAATGGGATGGACTATACTTATTAGAAAACTCGAATGAGAGTTTTCTTGCTTTCCTTGAATTTGGATTTATAGAATATTATTGAAAACGAATTTCAACTACCCTCTAAACTGATAGGACCCTAGCAGGGTTAGGTCCTACTCAACCATGTAGTAGCTAATAAAAATCCTGTGAGCGTGTAATAAACCCCACCTAACTATCTCTATCCAATAAAGAAGAGATGCTAGGGTTTACATTTGGGTCTTTGGGCTTCTTAGCCACCGCCCCCCTTATTACTAGGCTGACCCGCTAAGGTTGAGGGCAAATTGAGTAGTTCACTTATGAAGCAGCTCCTAGGGGTAGGGTATGGAGCTCTATATAAGCATGTAGCCTCCATCTCTTGGGAATAAGAAGAATCATCTACAATTACAGCCACCAAGCTAATTAGAGGCTGACCCCTATAGTGTTCTAAGGGTTGATCCCCCTCAAAGATCAATCTACATAGAATTCCTCTAGGGTTCTATCATCTGGTATCAGAGCAACGATCTTGCTGCTTTTGCTACCATCCCTGTTGCCCACCATCAACCAAGCAATTCTCACAATTGCTCTTGACATCGCCATCTCCACCTTCATCTTCTACCATAGATCAAATCAATCTACTGCTGCCGCTTCTAATTGCATCAGAGATATGATATTCTCCTATCACTAATACCTTTTGCTACTGCAATTTACCATTCAAAATACCAAAAAAAAAGGGGGGTCTTACTCTCTATCCCTTGCTGTGAATTCCTTTCATCACAAAAGTTTCCATCTTTGCTAACGAAGGATTGCTGTCGAAAATTTCAACCGCATATTGCTGCCTTTAAATCGATCTTGTTATCCTTTTTGAATGAAATTTCTTGAGCGCCTCATAGATCATCTTGACTTTCATCTGGGATTGATCTATCATGGAATTCATCTCTGAAACATTGCTGTGTTATTGCAAGCTTTCATCGGAAACTGTTGAAATTTTTTGATGAGAATTCGGCTATCACAACTTGCACCAAATTCTTTGCTGTTATGCTGCCAAAATTTTCTTGATCCAAGTTGTCATCTTAAACTGAGATTCTACTGTCAAAACCCCTCCTCAAATTTCTGGGTTCTTGCTAGAAATTTCATCGAGAAACCATTGTTTCTTCGATGATAATTCTGCTCTTACGAGACAGCGAATATCGACAGCAACTTCCACTGAATTCTGTCAAATCTCTACTGCCATCTACCATAGATCTAAAACCCTCTTCCCTAACCTTCATCCACTACCAACACAGCCCAAAACTCCATCAAATCGCCCAAACCATATCTAAAACAACCACAAAATAAGCCTAAACCACAGCCTATATCCACCAATCCACAAACCCTTTCAGCCACAACTTCCCTCAAACAATATATGCCATTAACCCAACAACAAAAGAGAGATCTTAATATTACAGATCTTGAGGCATACACTTTGATATCTGAGGAGGCAATCAATGCTAAGTTCAAAGCCTTCGAGACACGGATGGAGGAGAAGATTCGGACCCTCTTTGCTAAACTCAGTTTGGGTCGACCACCGAGCCCAAAGAAATCACATCAAGGAGAGAGCTTTAATCAAAGAGATAATTTCTAGGAGAGGGGGGGCTCTATGACCGATCCCTACTACCCACGCATAAGGATGGACTTCCCTAGATGGGAAGAAGGAGACCGGATTGGTTGGATCTCGCGCGTGGAGTGATATTTTCGGTACCACAAAACCACGAATCTATGGTGCAAATTGCAGCTATACATCTTGAAGGGGATGCCATACAGTGGTTTGATTGGTTTAAACATACTCATGGAGTCCTCTCATGGTGACAATTCAAAGGACTACTGATCCGCTTCGGACCAACCGATTACGAGAACATCGACGGACAACTAGCGAAGATCCGACAAACCTCCACCATTCAAGAGTATCAAATTAGGTTTGAATGGTTATCTAATCAAACTCATGATTGGTCTAAAAAATAGCTATTGGGAATGTTTATTGAGGGCTTGAAGCCGAAAATCCAGGAGAAGTTAAAGCACGACAACCGTACACGCTTATGGCAGCCATCTCTTTCGCATGACTTCAAGAGGAGCGATTGAATCACGAAGCCTGGAGGACTAGGGTCACTCCCTGACTAGTAGTACCAAAGCCCTCAACCCTCCCTACTATCATCCGTGCTCCTATACCAAAAAAGTTAACAAGAGAAGAGCTTTGGGAGCGATCTATAAAGGGGTTATCTTGGCATTGCGATGAGCCATGGAGCCGCAAGCATCGCTATAAAAAGGGGAGAATTCTAGTAATTGAACTAGTGGAAGAATAGGTCATTGAATAGCCAAAAGAGAGCCTTAAACATGAGAAAGAAGATGCAGAAGAAGAGCCACAATCGACCGACTTTATGGTACACGCGTTAGCGGGCTACTCAAATATACAAACGATGAAACTTGGAGGCCTTCTCAAACAACAACCGATCACCATTCTCATCGACACGGGTAGCACAAATAACTTTCTAAACAGTAAGGTCACTGCTCGGATAGCGCTCTACATTGAAGGTTGCAGTAAATTCGACATAAAGGTTGCCAATGGTCGAATCCTAAAGTGCGACCAAAGATGTCCGCAGGTGAAACTATTATTGCAAGACCAAGAAATTGTCGCCGACTTCTTCCTTCTATCAATTGATGATTATGAGACTGTGCTGGGTATAGAATGGCTGACAGTGCTAGGTGGCATCTCTTGGAACTTTTCTAAATTAATTATGAAATTCTACTACAAGGGCAAACATATCACCCTACGCGTGAAGCGTGGAAGCAACGTAACTACCGTTTTGACCCAACGAATGGAGAAAGTTTTACATAAGATAAATGATGGCTTTTTTATGCATCTCCAGCAGCAACTAAAAGGGAAGAAAATAGAAATTGAAGATTAAAATCTCACCCAATTGCTTGCTGAATTTGACAATGTTTTTACCGAATCGTGTGGTCTTCCTCCTACTCGGCAACATGACCATTGAATTCGAAATCTTCCATGCAAACCACCAGCGAACACTTGGCCATATCACTATCCTCACCTCAAGAAAGATGAGATTGAGAAGATCGTAAAGAAGATGCTTGCCATTATGCGCACAGTAACGAAGTGGAGACTCTACCTAATCAGCCGGTGATTTCAGATTAAAACTAACTATAGAAGCCTCAAGTACTTTTTGGAGCAGAAGATATCATCCCCGGAGCAACAAAAATGGGTAATGAAACTTCTAGGATTTAATTATAAAATTATTTATAAAAAGGGGAAAGAAAATGTTGTTATAGATGCGCTCTCACGGCTCCTGAGTAAGCTAAATTTTCAGCTGTCTCTCTTCCTACCACTAGCTTCCTTGAGGACATTAGAGAGGAATGGAAGAAGGACCCAGAGACCAGCAACATCATTAAAAATTTAGCAGAGGATCCAGGCACAATAGCTCACTATACCTGGGATTCGAGGAATCTACACTACAAAGGTCATATTGTGCTTACACCCGACTCCCCTTGCATCAAAGTTATTCTACACGAAAGGCACTCCACACCTTCAGCAAGACACTCTGGATTTCTGAGAACCTACAAAAGAGTGAAGCAAAATTTTTATTGGAGAGGGATGAAAAAATTTATTTCTGAATACATGGCATAATGTGATGTGTGTCAACAGCAAAAGAGTGAACTAGAGGTGAGTCCAGGGAAACTACAACCGCTACCCATACCGGACTCAGTGTGGACTGACATCTCCATGGATTTCATCGAAGGGCTGCCACCTTCCAAAGGTAAAAGCACAATCCTCGTGGTGGTTGATCGACTTACGAAATATGCTCATTTTTGTGCTGTACGAAATCCCTACACTGCTGCTAGTATTGCTCAGATTTTCATAGAAAATATTGTTAAATTGTATGGGATGCCAAGGTCCATTATAAGTGATCATGATAGGGTCTTCACTAGTAAATTTTGGATCGAGTTATTCCAATTGCAGGGCACCAAACTCAAGATGAGCACAGCATATCATCCATAAACTGACGGCCAAACAGAGGTGGTGAACAGGTGTTTAGAGACGTACCTTCGGTGTTTCGCTAGTGACCGACCGAAAGAGTGGATGAAATGGCTCCCTTGGGCTGAATGGTGTAATACTACATATCATTCATCTACAAAATGTATCCCATATGAAGCATTATATAGTCGGCCGGCCCTTGTGATTCTAAAGTATGTAATTGGCTCAGCGATCAGGTCGACCAAGATCTAATTGACAGGGATGAACTCCTACAATTGCTAAAGGATAATCTCTCTACCACTCAAGCCAGAATGAAACAGCAAGTTGACACACGATGAAGCGAAAGAGAATTTTCAGTAGGAGATTGGGTTTATCTTCGCCTACAGCCATACAAGCAGCTCTCCATCAATACACGAGCCTCGATGAACCTATCTCTACATTTTTATGGGCCATATCGATCATTGAGTGTATTGGAGCCGTATGCATGCACTTAAATTACCTGAAGATGCCAAAATTCACCTTGTCTTCCACGTGTCATGCTTGAAGCCCAAGTTGGGAGAACATGAGTCACCCCAGATCCAACTGCCCAACACCACTGATGATGGAAATATTCAAGCCCAACCATAAGCCATCCTCGATCGCAGAATCATGATGCATCGTCGACGTCCCTCTACTGAAGTACTAGTACATTGGACTAATTTACCACCAAGATGCTACATGGGAATCATTTGAGGAGCTGGAGACCTAGTTCCCTAAGTTCATAGAGCCTCAATCTTGAGGATAAGGCTGATTTGAAGAGGATGAGCTTGATAGAATGCTAGCAGGGTTGGGTCCTACTCAACCATGTAGCGCCTAATAAAAACCTTATGAGAGTGTAATAAACCTCACCTAGCCGCCTCTATCCTATAAAGAAGAGAGGCTAGGGTTTACATTTGGATCTTTGAGCTTCTTAGCCGCCCCCCTTGTTACTGGGCTGGCTCGCTAAGGTTGAGGGCAAATTGGGTAGTTCACTTAGGAAGCAGCCTCTAGGGCTAGGGTTTAGAGCTCTATATAAGCATGTAGCCTCCATCTCTTAGGAATAAGAAGAATCATCTACAACTACAGCTACCAGGCTACTTGGAGGGTGGAACCCCTATAGTGTTACAAGGGTTGATCCCCCTCAATGATCAATCTACATAGAATTCCTCTAGGGTTCTATTATAAACCTAGGAATGAATGGACGGATTTTGAAAAAAAAATATTTTCTTTAAATGTAATGGCTATGAATGCCTTATTTTATACTTTAGATAAAAACGAGTTTAATTGGATTTTAACTTACGAAACGGTATTTAATATTTGGTACATATTTGAAATCATGCATGAAGGCATTAATAGAGTCAAAGACTCGAAAGTAAATCTTTTAATGCATGATTTTAATCTTTTCTAAATGATACCAAGTGAAAATATTAGTGGCATGTACACCCATTTCACGGATGTTGTCAATAGTTTGAAAGTTTTAGTAAAAGTTTTTCGAGTTTTGATCTTGTTAACAAGATTTTAAGATCCCTTCCAAAAGGTGGGATCCAAAAGTAACGTGATACAAGAAACTAAAGATTTAAATAATTTTCCTATTGAAGAACTCATTGACTCATCGATGACATATGAAATGAGCTTCTTGGAACATAACAAATATGAGAACCACCTTCCAAAGAACAAGAAGGTAATGGCACTTAAAATGGAAGAAGACCACTTGAGTGATAACTCAAGTGATGTTGATGATGAACTTGAACTTCTAACATTAAAGTTTAAAAAGTTCATAAAACAAGAATTAAAGAACAAAAATGAACTTAAAAAGAAGAAAAGACCAAAGAAGAAGAAGGCCCTCAAAGACGAATCAAGTGATGAAGTCACAAATTATGCTTTGATGGCTTTTGATAATAAGGTAAGCAACTCAACCAAAACCCCCTTGCTTTATGAAATTACTTGATGCTCTTCTTGGAATTGCTTGATTTAGTTTCTAGGAAATAATCTTTTTCTAGTATTTTTGAAAAGTAAATATTATAAATGATAATTGAATGATTTGTGATAATAATTGTACACCTATGTTAGGACTCTAGCTAGGAGAGTCCTAATTCTGTTAGGACTCTAGCTAGGAGAGTCCTAATTCAGTTTCATTAAAGAGGGCAAACATGTAAATCCTAAGGGCATTCATGTAAATCCTATCTAGCCAACCCCTATTAAAGAAGTGAAGAGGCCGACTAGGTTAGGATTAGTTTGGAAGTTGCTTCTTAGGGAAGGAGTCTTATTATTAGTATGAGTCATATTAGAGAAGGAGTCCTATTAGAAGTAGGAGTTGATTAGATGTAGGGGTCTTGAGTAGGAGTCCTATTAGGAGTTGAGGTTTAGAAGCCCTATAAATAGCCATGTATTCACCCTCTTTTCATCAAGAATAGATCATCCTTTTAGCAGCCTTTGAGCAGTAACTTAGCGGAAGGAACCCCTATAGAGTTCCAAGAAGGTCGATCCCCAAACAGCATCAACCCTAAGCTTATAATCTACAAGGGTTCTAATACTTGGTATTAGAGCAGCGTTCTTAGCGTCTCGCTGCCCTTCCACAGCCATCCATCAGCTCTCCATAGTCTCCCAAAGCAATTCCCACAATTGCTTAAAAGATCATCGCTGAATTCCGCCATCATCTCCACCACCACGGATTGTCCTTTGATCTCCTCGTGAATTGCACCAAGTTCTGGTTTCCTTCCTTATTGTTGCTGCAATTTAGTTATCCTTATTAAAAAAATATTCAAAAAAATCATTCCTATATTGCTGCATAAACTTTTCGTCGTAAAGTTTTCATCTCTATGACGAAAGATGCAATGCAGAATTTCAACCGTATAAGCACTGTTTTTTTTATCTTGCTACTGTATTTCTTCTATCCAAATCTCTACAAAATTTTTATGATGGCTTTAACACTTCCTAACAGTAGATTCTCCTTTGGTTTTATAAACAAATTCTCAATATAACCAATGATCTTTTATGTCCAAATAGCTACACTTTAGATGTAAAAATCTACTACAATACCTTTCCGTGATCCTCAATTTTACCAAACCTCTTGCTATCATTTTCTTCTACAAAATTTTTAACAGTATTAACTCTCCCTTACTAGTAGATTCCCTTTTAGTTTTATGTGAATCTCTATTGAGAATTGATGAAAAAAATTACATCCTTACTGTTGGAATTTTTTTGGCGAAAAATCTGATGCTACACCTTTGTCCTTTTTCTTCTCCGTACCTATCAAACCCTAGCCACATTGTTGCCACCAACCAAGATGTCTTTAGGGTATCCCTCTAGCCCTAATACGCAGCCATCATAACTTTTTTTCATAATCCTAATAGCATTAAAAATTGTAGCCCAAAATAGTAAACTATTACAGCCGAACCCTTCTATCACCGATCTATTATCCGAACCTTCCACCACCCCATGTCATTAACCCATCAACAGAAAAAAGACAAGGACATCTCTGATCTAGAGGCATATGCTATGGCTTCTCAAGATCCAATTGATGCTAAATTTGAAGCATTGAAATTTCGGATTGAATCGCGGCTTGAATTGTGCTTGGAGGATAAATTGCGCACTTTGTTTGCAGAATTCAGAATTGGACAACCACCGAGTCTAACCAAATTTCAGTAAGGAGAGAGTTCAAAGAGGCCTCTAGAGAAGGAGGGATAGCCCTCAGATATACTTCAGCCACGCATGAGGGTGGACTTCTTATGATGAGAAGATGGAGACCCAACGGGGTGGATTTCACGCGCCGAATGTTACTTTCGCTACTACCGAATGTGAGATGATGCTATGGTGGAAATTACTATCATCCACCTTGAAGAAGATGCTATTCAATGGTATAATTGGCTGAAATATAATCATGGGGCTCCGATGTGGAATTAATTTAAGAACGCACTATTGAACCATTTTGGACCTATGGAGTATGAAAATATCGACAACCAACTCGTAAAAATTGGATAAACCTCTATGACTCAAGAGTACCAAACCAGGTTTGAGAAGCTATCCTACCTTGCTCATGATTGGATTGACCATCAATTGTTAGAAACATTTATCAAAGGACTCAAGCCGAGATAAATGGGGAGGTTAAGGTAATGCACGACCACTGTACCATGACGGCTATGATTTCTTTCACTCGAATACAAGAAGAATGACTCAACCAAGATGCTTGAAGGATGAGAACCTCTCCTAGGCCCATGGCATATAAACCTCCTTTTGCTCCCAACCGTCCTTCATTGTCAAAAAAATTGACAAGAGAAGAACTACGTGACCAATCAGCAAAGGGTCTTTAT
This sequence comes from Musa troglodytarum, assembly GCA_023547065.1. Taxonomy (NCBI): domain Eukaryota; kingdom Viridiplantae; phylum Streptophyta; class Magnoliopsida; order Zingiberales; family Musaceae; genus Musa; species Musa troglodytarum. The sequence continues at coordinate 37,094,110 of CP097506.1, read as the reverse complement.
TAGCATTATGACAAGCCTTGGAACTGTGATTATCGCTACAAAAGAGGCCACCTCCTACTGATTAAACCTCTTAAAGATATGGAGGAGGATGCCCAAGAGTATAAGGAAGAGGTCATGGATGAAGAACAACAACCGATTGATATTATAATGCATGCCCTTGCCAGTTACGCGAACCCGCAAACGATGAAAGTGGGAGGACTTCTGAAGCAACAACTTATCATTGTTCTTATTGACACCGGGAGCACTAATAATTTTATGAATAGTAAGGTTGCTGTTCGGATGGCCTTACCTATCAAGAATTGCAGCAGGTTTGATGTTAAGGTCGCCGATGGACGAATTTTGAAGTGTGATCATAGGTGCCCACAGGTAAAACTATTATTGCAAGACCAAGAGATAATTACAGATTTCTTCCTTCTCCCTCTTGATGATTATGAGGCTGTGCTTAGTATCGAATGGCTAACGACATTAGGAAGTTGAACAAATTATCGATGACCAACTCGCAAAAATTGGACAAACCTCTATGACTCAAGAGTACCAAACTAGGTTTGAGAATCTATCCTACCTTGCTCATGATTGGATTGACCATCAATTGTTAGAAACATTTATTAAAGGACTCAAACCAGAGATAAATGGGGAGGTTAAGGCGTGACAGCCCCGTATCATGACGGTTGTGATTTCTTTCACCCGAATACAAGAAGAACGGCTCAACCAAGATGCTCGGAGGATGAGAACCTCTCCTAGGCCCATGACATATAAACCTCCTTCTGCTCCCAGTCATCCTTCACTATCAAAAAAATTGACAAGAGAAGATCTAAGTGATCGATCAGCAAAGGGTCTTTATTAGCATTACGATGAGTCGGGGAACTGCGATCATCGCTACAAAAGGAGCCACCTCCTACTGATTGAACCTCTTGAAGATATAGAAGAGGTCTAAGAGTATGAGGAAGAGGTCATGGATGAAGAACAATAGTTGATTGATATTACGATGCTTGCCCTTGCTGGTTACGCAAACCCGTAAATGATGAAAGTGGGAGGACTTCTGAAGCAACAACCGATCACTGTTCTTATTGACACCAGGAGCACTAATAATTTTATGAATAACAAGGTTGCTGTTCGGATGGTCTTACCTATCAAGAATTATAGTAGGTTTGATGTTAAGGTCATCGACGGATGAATTTTGAAGTGTGATCGTAGGTGCCCATGGGTGAAACTATTACTGCAGGACCAAGAGATAATTGTAGATTTCTTCCTCCTCCCTCTTGATGATTATGAGGCTATGCTCAGCATCGAATGGCTGATGACATTAGGTGATGTTTCCTAAAATTTTTTGAAACTAATTATGAAATTTTATAGTAAGGGGAAACAAGTGATACTGCGCGGGAAACGTGGGCGACGTAATGATGATTTGCACACAATGAATAGAGAAAGTTTTGCACAAAATATGTAACGGCTTTTTAGTACAACTTGAGCAGCAATCTAAGGGAGAGCCAACTAAATTTGAAGATCCAAACCTACTTCCCTTGCTTGTTAAATTTTTAGATATATTTGATGAACCATGCAGCCTACCTCCTACTGGCATGATCATCGTATACTAATTCTTTTGGGTAAACCTCCAGTAAATATTCAATCATATTAGACTCTACATCTCCAAAAGGATGAAATAGAAAGGATTGTAAAAGAGATGCTCAAAATAGGAGTTATTCAGCCAAGTTGCAACCCCTACTCTTCACCGGTGCTCCTCGTACGAAAGGACGAAACATGATGAATGTGCATTGATTACCAAGCTCTCAATAGCATAACCGTTGAGGACAAGTATCCTATTCCAGTAGTAGATGAATTGCTTGATGAATTAAAGAGAGCACAGGTCTTTACAAAGCTGGACCTTTGATCCAGGTATCATCAAATACGAGTGTGTGAAGAAGATATACCAAACCGCCTTTCAGACACACAATGGCTACTACGAATTTCTGGTAATGCCCTTTGTTCTCACCAATTCTCCTCCACCTTCGAGGTTATCTTCGTAAGTTTGTGTTAATTTTCTTCGATGATATCCTTAGTTACAGCATTTCTCTTAAAAATCATTTTCAACACTTACGACTTGTTTTGTGATTTTGCGAGAATATATTCTTTTGTCAAAAAATTGAAGTGTAGCTTTCTTCAATAGAAGATGGAATATCTTAGGCATATCATATTAGAGGAAGGTATGACTATGGACCCCTCCAAAATTGAAGCAATGTAGAACTGGCCAACCTTGAGGAACATAAAATCGCTGCATGGCTTTCTCGGTTTAACAGGCTACTACCGCAAGTTCGTGAAAAACTATGAAAAGATCAGTGCACCCCTTACTTCCTTGCTAAAAAAGATGCTTTCTAATGGTTGGACAAAGCCACCACCGCCTTCGATAAACTTAAAGTTGCAATGATGACAATGCCCGTAGTAGCACTACCCGACTTCAGCAAGATGTTTATTATTGAAGCAGATGCCTCTGGAGTCGAAATTAGTGCTGTATTAATGTAAGATGGCTGCCCCCTCATTTATACTAGTAAGGCATTATCTCCTTCCCATCTCAAGATGACTATTTACAACAAGGAGATGCTCGCGATTGTGCATACGGTGGCCAAATAGAGATCATACTTGATCGGACGACGTTTTCAAATCAAGACTGACCATAAAAGCCTAAAATATTTCTTGGAGCAAAAGATATCTTCCCAAGTAATAAAAATGGATAACAAAGCTTCTTGGGTATGATTATGAAATAACTTACAAAAGGGAGAAAGAGAATGTTGTTGTAGATGCACTTTCACGGTTACCCGAGCAAGCTGAATTTTCAATTATTTCACTTCCGATCAATGACTTCCTTGAGGATATTAGGAGGGAATGGAAAGATGATCTCGAGACTAGTAAGATCATAAAAAAATTGGAGGAAGCACCAAGCTCCAATGCTTATTATAGTTGGGACTCAAAAGACTTGCGCTATAAGGGACGCATTGTGCTTGTGTCAAATTCTACTTACATAAAGACCATCCTTCAAGAGATATATTCCACACCTGCGGTCGGGTGCTCTAGGTTCCTTAGAACCTATAAGATAATTAAGTAAATTTTTTATTGGGTAGGGATGAAAAATATTATTGCTGAATTTGTAGCACAATATGATGTATGTCAATGATATAAAGGCGAGACAGTGGCAACTCCCAGAAAGCTGCAACCTCTACCCATCCTAGACTCAATATGGACTATTATATTAATGGACTTCATTGAAGTGCTTCCCTCATTACAAGGAAAAGGTACAATTTTTATCATGGTTGATCACCTTATAAAGTATGCTCACTTTTGTGTTGTTCATAATCCATACACTACTTCTAGTATTGCTCAAATCTTTATGGAGAATATTATAAAATTACATAAGATGCTGAGATCTATTGTAAGTGATAGTGATAGGGTCTTCACAAGTAAATTTTGGACATAATTATTTCAGATGCAGGGTACTAAATTAAAAATGAGTGCGACATATCACCCACAAACTGACGGCCAGACTAAAGTGGTGAATAGGTGCTTGGAAATATACCTCAAATGCTTCACCGATGACCAAAAGAGTGGACAAAGTGGCTTCCCTAGGCCGAGTGGTGGTATAATACAACTTATCATTCATCCATAAAATATACTCCCTATGAGGCTATGTATGGCCGACCTCCCCTTGTAATCCCAAAATATATGTTGGGCACCTCTAAAGTAGAATAAGTAAATAGGAACTATAGGATAGAGATAAAATGCTGAAATTGCTAAAAGATAATCTCACTATAGCTTAAGCAAGAATAAAACAACAATATGATCAACACAAAGGCGAAAGAGAATTTTAAATAAGAGATTGAGTCTTCTTACGGCTCCAACCATACAAGCAAACATCAATCAAGACTAGAGCATCTATAAAGCTTTCACCTCAGTTCTATGGATTCTACCAGATTTTGGAGCGCATCGGAGTAGTAGCATATAGATTGGACTTACCTACCAACTTCTGAATCCATCCAGTCTTTCATGTGTCATGTTTGAAGCTTAAGTTGGGACAAAATAAGATAGCCCAAAGTCATCTACCAAATATGACTACTTAAGGAGAGCTCGGACCCGAGTACCATTATTGATTGACGGATCGTGACTCGATAATGATGAACCACTATTGAAGTGCTAATATAATGGCGAATCTACTGCGTAGAAGATACCACTTAGAGAACTATGATGACTTGAAGATTAAATTCTCAGAATTCATGGAGCGTCAACCTCGAGGACAAGGCTGATTTGAAGAGGGTGGGTCTGTTAGGACTCTAGCTAGGAGAGTCCTAATTCTATTAGGACTCTAGCTAGGAGAGTCCTAATTTAATTTCATCAAAGAGGACAAACATATAAATCCTAAGGGCATTCATGTAAAACCTATCTAGCCAACCCCTATCCAAGAGGTGCAGAGGCCGGCTAGGTTATGATTAGTTTGAAGGTTGCTTCTTAGAGAAGGAGTCCTATTAGAAGTAGGAGTCCTATTAGAGAAGGAGTCCTATTAGAAGTATGAGTCCTATTAGAGAAAGAGTCCTATTAGAAGTAGGAGTTGATTAGAAGTAGGGGTCTTGAGTAGGAGTCCTATTAGGAGTTGGAGTTTAGAAGCCCTATAAATAGCCATGTATTCACCCTCTTTTCATCCTGAATGGATCATCCTTTTGGCGGCCTTCGAGTAGCAACTTGGAGGAAGGAACCCTTATAGAGTTCTAAGAAGGCCGATCCCCTAAAGATATCAACCCCAAGCTTAGAATCCATAGGGTTCTACCAACCTAATAGGATTAATCCATGTATGTGTATCTTAATGATTTCTTTCTTAAACATGATGCACATCTATATATGCTATGAATTTCTTGAAAGTGGTTTCATGATTTGTCAATAGATGCTTGTATCATGCTTATAATTAGAAATCTTCTATTAATTTGTCTTAATGGTTTTTATGACAAAACTTGTGAATCAGATTTATACGATATCTTTATGAAATCAATTGCAAAACTAAAAGACTTAACCCACATTGCTTTTTCAAATATAAAAAATAGGGGGGTGATGATGCTTTTTGTTCTAAACATGATGCTTGAAAAAATTTGAACATGCTCATTTCAATTGAAACACAAAAAAAAGAGGAAGGAAAATGTATTATCATGATGAATCAAATCTTTTGCTTAAAGATGCTTTATGTGTTTGGTCTTAATTATTTTTATGATGAAATTTTTAGATGACGTATCATATTTTTGGTATTGATAATAAAACTTGTGTTTCAATTTTAAACTTGATACACATCTTTTATACAAAAGGGACTTGAGCATGCTTACATGCAATCAATCTACATTGCTCTTAATAAATTTTTCGAATGAAAGATCTTGATGATAATTTTGGATTTATATCATAACACATGGCTTTTTGAACAAAAATTTGAACATACCTTTGAAATCATCCTTGATAATGATGAAATGAAAATATTAAAAAATTATTATCATGCTTAATAATTTTATATTATGGTATCATGCTTGAGGATTTGACGTAATGATCATATAAAGTGTCATATTTTGATGATAAAACTTATGTTTTGGTTTTAAACATGATATTCATCATTTAAAACTTGAGTACACTTATATAAAACAAACAACTAAAATGAAACATATTATCATGATAAATCAAATCTTTTGAAGATGCCTTATGTGTAATATGTTATATTTTTGGCCCTTGATGATCTTTTTGATGAAATTTACCTTTCTTGAATGTTGATACTTGTTTTTATTAAAGGCAAAGGCATGCTTATAAGAAGAATCATGTAAATTGAAACAAGGCATTTTCTATCTTATCGAGATTAATGAATTCATGTAAATCTCTTGAATCATGAAATTGATCTTGATGATTTGATAATTAGTTTTTAATTAAAAATCTATTTGTCATTTTGAATCTCTAAAAAGTTGATGAAGTGATAATAACTTTATTCATGTTATGAGTCTCAAAAGTGATTTTGATGATTTGATTATGAGTTTGAGTTGATGAATTAATTTGAATGAGATCTTTTGTTTCAATGAATCATGAAATTTCTTCTGATTTCATGACTTATTGAGAATTCTTATGCATTAATCATGTTCTCATATAATTCTTTTATGAATGAGATGAACTCAAATGAGTCTTGACTTGATCTTTGATATTGAATTTTTTTTTTATCATGATTCTTTTATATTGGTTGTATGCCCTTTATCATGAATTGAAAATTGATGCTAAAGAAAATATTTATAAATCATGATCTTGATTTTTGGACTTATAACTTGAGATTTTTCTTATATGAATTAAGATTTCTCACAATGCATTCTCGTATAATTCTTTCAATTTATTAAAAAGATTTATCTAATGAATCATGTCCTTCTTGATTTTTCTTGATATCGTATCCTTCATGACATAGATATGACTTGATTTCTTTGGCTTGTATGCATCATGTGATGATTGAAATATTGATTGATGCAATTTTAATTGATGTGAAAAGTTGTTGTAAAAAGAAGAAACTATATCATTGTATTGTACTCTTCCCTTCTTTTTGACAAAAACAAAGGGGGAGATAGTTTGCTAGCTTGCACATTGCAAATGAAAGCAAATTGCTAGCTCAAACATCACAAAGAAAGGCAAAATTGCTAGTATACAAAGCAAAACTAGCTAGCTTGCACTTCTCAAAAGAGAAGAGAGATCTTTCTATCATGAACACCACAAAAAAGATTGCAAGCTTGCAATCTCAAGAGAAGAAAAATGGTTATGTTGCCTATCTTAAGAAGCGAAAGTGCAAACTTGCACATCTCAAGAAGCAAATTTGAACATTCTTGAAAATTATTAGCTTGCATGTTTAAAGTGATTGTTTGTTGTAAATCTAGCTTGAATGGTGTAAAATTTACATATCTTCAAACTCTAGCTAGATGTAGCTTCTCCTTTTTGTTGATGACAAAGAGGGAGAAGTATATTGATGATTTCATACATAAATGTTGAAATAGAAATTATGATTTTGCATGAATTTTTATAATATGTTGCTTGGATTTTTTGAAATCCAAAGATTCTATCAATATGGCATATTGATAGAGGGAGTTTGTTTAAACTCTAGGAGTTTGTCTAAACTCCGTCATCAATTAGTTGTCATCATAAAAAAGAGGAAGATTGTTAAATCTCAGATTTTGATGATGAAACCAATTGATTGTGATTAATGATCTAACTGTATTTTGAGTGTTGCAAATCTACTTTCGATCTGGATTAGACAATTGAAGTAAGAAGAATCGAGGTTGCACTGGAGGAGTACATGTAAGATACTTGAACGTCGAGCCAAAGGATCGATCGACGATCGGAAGGCTTCAGACAAGGGATTCGAGCATCTAGCCAAGAAAAGCAGATTTGTGCCAAGAATATTGAAGTTGGGGAGGATAAGTGCCTATTGAGCAAAAGGTCACAAGAGAGGATAATTCACCAAAGAATCGGATGAAGCACAAATGGACTAATGACATGCCGGGCAACAAATTTGATTCGCTTTATAATAATTGTCTAGATCGAAGTAGGATTAGATCTAATTGGATTGGAATTGGGGCAACTCAATTAGGGACCAATTGGGCCCGATTCAAGCTATGTTGGACTGGATGAAAAGCCCAAATAGTACCCTAGTGCCACATCAAGTGGTGGCACTGCCAGGGGTGGTGATGGAACTACCTAAAAGCTTAGTCTTCTAGATTGAGTCTGGGTGGTGGTACCACCCACTGAGTAGTGGTACCGCCAGATTGGGGCGGTGGAACTGCCCTAGGCTCAGTCTCCCAGGAGCTTGGGTGGTGGTACTATCGATAGTTAATAACTTCCAAGCAATGGTACTGCTAGTCTAGTAGTGGTACCACCCCATTCCAGTACTTGAGACTCTATTTTAGTGGTAATACCACCAAATTAAGCGGTGGTACCACCTAGTGTCAGAGTCAACTAGTGGTGGTATAGCCAGGACCTCAAAAATCCGAGATTGGACCTTTTTTGGCTCTATTTTTGAAGTCAATTGAGGCCTATAAATACCCTTACTTCTCAACTGATTGAGCATAGAGAAGTGATAAGAATTGAACTGAAACTAAAGTGAAATAGCTTGCAAAAGTTAAGAGTTCACCTCCACCGTTCTCTAAGTGTAAAAGTTTGTAAAAGGTGAGTGAACCACTTGTAAAAGCTCTATAAAGGGGTCATTGATCTTTCTCTTTCAAGAAAGATCAATAGTGGAAGCTAGTGACTTTATCGGAGGAGGTATCGAGAGTGGACATAGGTCGGATGACCGAACCACTATAAAATTGGCGTGTTCTTCTCTTGGTGCATACTTTACTTTGTTGCAATCTACTTTACTTCTTTGCATCTATTCAATCTCCTCTTTTGTACTCATGAACTCATTTGAATCAAACATCTTTCCAAAATAATTTTCATTAAACAAACTATTTTTATCGTATGAAGTTTTTCGAAATCACTCAAATCATCATTTTTTTATCCGCTGCACTAATTCACCCCCCTCCTCTTAGTATCATTCTTGATCCTAATACAGAGTTCCATCTAGATCCGTAGTGTCTATACCATATGATATATGGAAAGGGAAGAAAGCTTGATCTTAAGGTTGTTAAGATTTGGGCCTGCCTGCTCATATTAAAAGACATGACTCAATAAATTAGAATCTAGACGGAACGGTGTAAGTTAAGTGGGATACCCCAAGGAAACTTATGGGTATTATTTCTATCACTTCGAGGACTAAAAGGTCTTTATTGCCAAGAGAGCAGTATTTCTTGAGAAAGAACATATTCTTGGTGGAGACAGTGGGAGTATTATAGAGTTAAACGAGGTTGGAGAACCTAACTCAAGCACCATTTCAAAGATCAAGTCTATTTAGGTACCTAACACATAAGTTCCAACTTTGCACAGGTCTGATAGAGTATTATACCCTCCTAAGAGATATATGAGACATATCGGAGAGGACACTTAGGATATTGATTCTCGGACCTCACGATGAGGCTATTATGAGCATAGACTCCGAAAAGTGGTAAGAAGCTATAAATTCTTAGATGGAATCCATATACTCCAATAAGATTTAGAACTCTGTTGATGCACTTGAGGTATCATACCCATCAGCTATAAATGGATCTTCAAAAGGAAGATCAGGATAGATGGAAAGGTGAAGACCTATAAGACAAGACTAATGGTTAAGGGGCATCATCAAAGGCAACGTGTTGATTATGACGAAACCATCACACCCATAGCTATGCTAAAATCCATCCGAATTCTATTGGCTATTGCAGCATATTATGATTATGAGATCTAGCAGATGGATGTGAAAACTATATTCCTCAATGGCAACCTCGAAGAGGAGGTATATATAATATACCTTGAGGGATTCACGTCCAAGCAGAGTCCAGATAAGGTGTGTAGGTTGCTGAAACCCATTTTTGAACTAAAGCAGGCTTCTGGAAGTTGGAACATAAGATTTGATAAGACGAGTAGGTCTTATGACTTCGTTAAGAATGAAGATGAACCTTGTGTGTACAGGAAGGTAAGTGAGAGCACTATCACCTTTTTGGTGTTGTATGTGAATGACATCTTAATCATTGAGAATAATGTAGGAATGCTCTCTGCAGTAGAGTCTTGACTCTCTAGATACTTCTCCATGAAGGACTTAAGAGAAGCATCTTATATTTTGAGAATTTGGATATATAGAGATAGATTCAAGAGAATGCTTGGCTTGTCCCAATCTATGTACATAGAGTTTCATTTTCTTAGAGTATGTCCCCAAAAACTCCTGAAGAAAGGGCAAACATGGATAAGATACCCCATGCTTCAGTGATAAGATCTATCATGTATGTTATGCTATGTACTAAGCCTAATATAGCACATGCTCTGAATGTCACAAGCAGATATTAGGCAGATCCAAGCTTAAAGCACTATAAAATAGTAAAGTGTATCCTTAAGTACTTGAGAAATACTAAGGATCCTTTACCAGTATACGGAGGAGGTAGTCTCAAGATTGAAGACTACATAGACTTGAGTTTCTAGTCCGATATCGATGATAGTAAGTCAAATTTAGGGTATGTGTTTACCTGAATAGAGCAGTAGTAAGTTAGAAGAGTTCCAAGTAAGATATTACTATTGACTCGACCATAAAGGCGAAATATATTGCAATGGCAGAAGTAGCAAAAGAAGGTGTCTAGATAAAAAAGTTCATCATAGATTTGGGAATCATATCGAGCAACGTGACATTGATTCCCATAAAGTGTGACATAACAAGAAGACCAATCAAGCTAAGGAACTTGGGTCTTATTAGAAATGTTCTAAGGAGGTTCCACCTGATTAGAGAGATCGTGGATCATGGAGATATAACAGTGGAAAGAGTTCCATCCGAAAATAATATTGTAGATCTACTGACAAAGCCATTGACTCGATTGCATTTAAGCATCATAGAGGTCTGATGGGGAGTAGGCACATAGGTGATTGACTTTAGGTCAAGTGGGAGATTGTTAGTTATAGGTGCCCTACAAGCCAATCACGTGAGTGATGGCACCTATGACTTATTGTGTCGATCTCTTTACTTATTATTATCAGTATTTTCTTATATTATCTGGATGAATATTGTGATATCCTTAGATCTGTACAATGGGAATTGGATCATGATGAGATCACAATAATGAGACTGATTCACCTTTAAATATAGATCCTAAATCATCCTAGTCATAGGTTACTCGAAAAAGAATATCATGATAACCGGATAGATCGGTGCACTATTTGGATCTAGAGTGGCACTAAGAGGGGGGGGGGTGAATTAGTGCAGTGGTTAAGAATGATAAATTCGATGATTTAAATGATCTCGAAAAACCTCATACGAAAAGAATAGCATTTCGATTGCAAACGATTTTGGAAAATCTCTAACTTAAACTTGAGAATATTTAGAGAAGATGAAAGGCAATGAATAAGTAAAGTAAAGGTTTGCAGAAAGATAAATGCAAGAACAGAAATGCAAATCGAATTTTATAGTGGTTCGGTCATACGACCTATGTCCACTCCCGATTCCTCTTCTCTTGAGGCCACCGGCTTTCCACTAGCTGTCTTCCTTCCAATGGGTGAAGACAAACTCCCTTACAACACCTCTCCTTTTGACGGGCTTAGGAGGTAACCCTTATAAGCACTCACTCCTCACTTGAAGTTGAAAATAATCTAAGTCTAGAGGAGGGTTTTCTCAAGTGATTTTTCAGAGTTTTCTCACTTTTAAAGTATGAGTGCTTGTATATTCAACCCAGGGATGGGAGGGTATTTATAGGCTCCAATCTGATTCAAACTTAGAGCCAAAAATCTTTCCATCCCGGGTTTACCAAGTACTGGCGGTACCACCTGTTGAATCTCGAATTTTGATGATGAAACTAATTGAGTATGTTTTAATTGTCTAATTATGTTTTGAGTGACGTAGGTCTACTCGATCAAGATTAGATAGTTGATGTAGGAGGAATTGACGTTGCACTAGAGGAAATCACGTTAGGATATTGGACGTCGAGCCGGAGGTCCGGTCGACAATCGGCAGAAGACTTCGGACATCGAGCATTGGGCCAAGAAAAGTAGTGTTGCGCTAAGGACATCGGGGTTGCGGAGGTCAACCACCGATTGGGCAACAAGCTGTTAGGTCCGGAGCGGCACTAAGAGGGGGGGTTGAATTAGTGCAGCGGATTAAAACTTGACCTTTTAAAAATCATTTTCGGAGATTCGTATAGAAACTTGATATAACTAAAGAGACTTTAACTTGAAGTAATTCAGGTGAATAAAGTCGGAAGTAGGGAGAAGAATTTTGATCAATTTTGCAGCTAAGAAATTTATGAAACAGAAATTCAAACACTCCCACAGCAAATGTATGCAGCGATGTATAGTGATTCGGTCAAATGACCTACGTCCACTCTTGAAGCCTCCTCCAATGAGGCTCCCAACTTCCACTACCAAATCTCTTGAAGGAGAAGGATCAAACACCCCTTAACAGCCTTTTACTAGAGGTTCCCTCACTTTAGCAATTGAGCGTGAACACTTGAGCAATTGAAAGTAGGAATTTGCTATAGCTTAGACTCAATTCTAACACTATAAAAGGTCCCTCAACCAGCTAGGAGTAAAGGGGTATTTATAGAGCTTTTTGGGATTCAAAAATCTCGCTCAAAGAGGGGTCTCATCCGAAATTTTGGACTGTAGGCGGTACTATCGCCTGGCACTAGTGGAACTACCACCTGACACACCTTTACGCAGTGTCATGTCGGGCGGTACTACCGCTGCTGACGATACTACCACCGGCACCGACGATACTCTGCTTTGGCACAAGTGGTTGCAACCACTTGTCAGGCGATACCACCGCTTGGGGTGGTGCTACGCCCGACCTCATCAGCGTGCAGCTCGCTGGGTCTGGCCAGCTGGTCCGATTGCACGCTGGGTCAAATGCTCTGCCCGACCCTTGCCAGAAACTATATGGGCCTAACCTTCGACCCAATAAAGGCCTAATTGGTCCAATACAGGTCTAGATAGGATTAACAGCTAGTCTATACCCTTATTAAGTGCTAATTATGAACATTTAAAGCCAAATTAAATCGACACCATCAAGTTATCTTCCGAAGAGCTTTCTGCGATCTTAGCGGACTTACACTCCTCGATTCCTTCCCGAACTCCCAAGCTCCGGATTCTATGGCGAGTTCAACAAGTCTTTGGCACCCTTTCGAACCTTCTTGGTGATCTCTGCGAACCTCCGACGATCTTTCCGGTGAACTTCTGAAACCTTCAGCAAGTCCCCGATTTCATCTCGGTTAGTTTCACGATGATCCGATCCTTTAGACTTCCGGTGGACTCTTGAACTTCCAGCAACTTGACTCCGGTAATTAGCTCTATCATAGTTAATCCTGCACACTTATCTCAAAAATGGATTAGATCAAATAACCATCAATTGACTTCATCATCAAAATCCGAGATTCAACAATCTCCCCCTTTTTGATGATGACAATCAATTGATGACGGAGTTATTCTTAACTCCCCCTATCTATATGCCATATAATGAGAAAGTAAAAACATTTGAATTCAATCTCTTGAATTCAACTAAAAACGATAAGTTACTTGCATTGAACTTATCATCATGCTCAATCAGCATGAGGTTTCATTCATAAGCAATATCAAAGCATGACATTTAATCAAAAGATAATAAACATTTATCATTTCATCAAAAGATACCAAAATTTTGAGATTACAACAAGGATCTCATGATTGAAAAAGTGTGACACCATATCAGATAAATCATGCGATGAAAACTGTTGAATCTCAGATTTTGATGATGAAACTAATTGATTGTAATTTGTGGTCTAACTACGTTTTGAGTTACGCAGGTCTACTATCATCAGGATTATATTGTTGACGCTGGAGGAATTGACATTGCGCCGGAGGTGATCACGTCTGGATATTGGATGTCGAGCCGGAGTTTCGGTCGACTATCGGCAGGAGACTTCGTACGTCGGGCATCAGGCCAAGAAGTGCGGAGTTGCGCCATGGATATCGAGGTTATGGAGGTCAACCATCGATTGGGCAACAAGCCGCTAAAGAGGGTGATGTGCCAAAGGATCGGACGGCAACCAATGATGTCGGGCAATCGAATGTCAATTCACGTTGTAATAACTGTCTAGATCGAAGTAGAGTGTTTGGTGTTTGTTTGTGCAGGAGTAACTACGAAAGGGATGAAGACGTAAAGCGAAATCAAGGGCCAAAGTCAAGTGCGATGGATCATTGGGAGTTCGAGAGTTTGACGAAAGTCTGAAGATTCATTGGGAGTGCTGCCGGAACTGGCCGAGAACGAGTAGGGAGCTTGCCGAAGGCTTTTCAGAAGTTCGCCGGGAGGTTCGTCGGAAGTTCATAGAGTTTGCCAAGAAAGATCGGAGCTTGCCAAAGAAGCTTGGGGGAACTCGCCAAGATCATCGTGGAGTCCAAGAGCTTGTCGGGAGTCCGCAGGATGGTTTCCGAGGGATCGTCGGAAGACCGCCGGAAGTTCATCGGAAGCTCGGTAGAAGACTTGACTTGCGGACTTTGTAATAGCTTAGGAATGTCTTTAATTTTGTAGTTAGCACATTAATTTGGGTTAGGATTAGAGGTTAATCCTTTAACCCGAAGTAGGGGCCATTCGGCCTTAGTTTGGGCCAAAGTTTTTGGCCCAAACAGCACCAACTCATGCTACGTGCATGCTATCAGAGATGGCACCGAGTACTATAGCTAGCTCTTTAGCGTCGCACTAAGAGGGGGTGAATTATGCAGCCGTTAGGGGGAGCGGCACTAGTGAGTGAAAAACTCGGGTGTGAACCACTTCTCTGCTTGAAAGAAACTCACGTATTAATGGAAATAAGTATGAACTAAATAACTTGCAGCAAAGTAAAGAAATGCTTCAAGAAAGTAAGCACTCACACATTCATGAACACAAGGATGTATAGTGGTTCGGTCAAATGACCTACATCCACTCTTGAAGCCTTTTCGATGAGGCTCCTCTCTTCCACTAGCAATCTCTTTGAGGGAAGGATCAAACACCCTTTACAACCCTTTACAATATGTTCACACTTGTACAAGATCTCTCAAGAAAGGGAAGAAGGTGAACACTAGCAAAAGCAAGACTTTACAACACACTTCAAGAACTCAAGACTTAGACTTTTTTGCTCAAAAGGGTTACCCTTTCAGCTGGGAAAGGGGGGGTATTTATAGATCCAAAGTGGATTCAAAATTGGGCTCCAAATTTCAAATAAATTTGGAGTTCCAATGTTCACAGTGCTCGGCGGTGCACACGCACGTCTTGCGGTAAGCGGTGCCACTTTGTCTACGTCTTTGTCGGCATCTGCGCGGGCTAGCCCGAGCGGTTCCACCGCCTGGCTGACTACGATAACACTTTCCTGCTCAGTGCAAGACTGTTGATGCTACAGTATGATAACACAGTATGTTAACATGGTAGTAGCATGCACGTTTGGGCCAAATTTTCTGGTTGGTTTTCTGCGGAGTTTTAGCCAAAACTCCACTTTAATCAAGCCCCAATGGGCCCACTTTGATTATCTAATCCTAACCCAAAATATGTGCTAACTATGAATTTTAAAGACGTTTCCTAAGCTATTACAAAGTCCGCAAGTCAAGTCTTCTTCCGTCGAGCTTAGGCGAACTTAGTGATCTTCCGACGATCCTCGGAAACCATCCTGCGGACTCCCGCAAGCTCTCGGACTCCACGATGATTTTGGCGAGTTCCCCGAGCTTTCTTTTTGGCAAGCTTGATCTTTCTTGTCAAGCTCGCGAACTCCCAACGATCCATCGCGCTTGACTTCGCCCTTGATTTTCGCTACGATCATATCCATGGCGCAACTCCGTACTTCTTGGCCCGATGCGGCGCGTAAGCCTCCTGCGATAGTAGACTGCGTAACTCAACACGCAGTTAGACAATAAATCACACTCAATTAGTTTCATCATCAAAATCCGAGATTCAACAATCTCCCCTTTTTGATGATGACAACTAATTGATGACTAACGGAGTTAACCATAACTCCCCGGAGTTTAACACAAACTCCCCCTATCAATATGCCATTGATAGAATACTTGGATTATCCCAAATCCAAGCAACATTCATCATTCATGTTAAGAGAATATATCAAACCATCATGCAAATATATAAAATATTCAATACAAAGCATGAAGTCATCAATCTACTTCTCCCCCTATGTCATCAACAAAAAGGGGAAGTAACATCATAGCTAGTTTTCAAGAATATGCAAACTTTACAACATACTAGCTATTTTCATCAACATTCAACATTCAATCATGGCAAATTTTTCAAGGATGTCCAAGCATAGCAATCCATCACTTGCTTCTTACAATTCATCATAGCAAGTTTGCACTTTGCTAGCATACTAGCAACATTTAAAATGTTCATGATAGGATGTTCCTTCATTTCAATGATCGAGCTAGGAAATTTTTCATTGAAGTTGCAAGCTAGCAATAAATCTTCTCCCCCTTTGTTTTTGTCAAATAGAATAGTAGGATCAAATACAAAGATTTTCTTTTACATCCTCTTTTCATATCATATATCAACTTCCATCAATAAAAAATCTTCATCAATATTCAAAGCATGACATATAGGAGAAGTCATATAGGAGAAAAATTTTGATTCATCATAATTCAAAAGTTCAAGGCAATAGATGAAAGATATCAAAAGGATTAATTCGTGAATACCAAAGATATGATTCATGGTTCATTAAAATTTGTCTTAACAAGATTAAGATAAATATTCATGAGATAAAAAGAGCAATTTCAAACATTCTCATCAAGAACACATTTTAAAATATTCCAAGTATCAAATATTGAAATATCAAAATTTAGATTGTTTTCTTCCTTTAACAACTTTTCACATCATTTAAATTTGTATCAATCAATCATTCAATCATATCATGTAATACAACATCAAATAATACCATTCAATCATAACAAGTTTCAAAGATGGGCAATGATGATAATTTTCACTTGCTTGTTGAGATGTGCAAGTTGCACTTTCTTTGCTTCCTTTGCATGTTCTAGCTAGCAAAATTTTTCTTTGCAATACATAAGCTAGCAATAATTCTTCTCCCCCTTTGTTTTGTCAAAAGTGGAGTACAAATAGCCAATGCTTTGATCATGACAAAATAAAAATTTACAATATAAATTTTTAGCATATTAAGTCATGAATTTAAGGGAGTCAAAAATCAAGATATGAGATAAAAAGATGATAAGCAAGCAATCAATAATGATAAGCAAGCTAACATACTTTGCGACACACAAGTTAGCTTCCTTTCAATTCTTCTCTTTTGTAACTAAGTTTCACCTTTGCAAGCTATCAACTTTTGTTTGCAATGAGCTAGCAATTATGTATGATCACCTTAAACATATATGCTAACTTTTCATTTAAACATACAAACATAAAGGCATTTAACATTTCAAATTTTGAAGTTTTGCAATATTTGCATCCTTTGAAATAGCAATCCTTCTTCTTCTTGTGAAATTGCAAGGTAGCAATTTTTCTCCCCCTTTGTCTTTTTCAAAAAGAAGGGAGGACTAAATGGCTAAAAATTTCAATCATTATACAAGCCATTTTCATATCAATTAAAAGTTTGCATCAATAAAAATATACATCAATTGTTCAATCATTACATGATGCAAATAAGACAACAATGCAAAGAAATCATGTCATGACGGATATCAATATATAAATTCATCAAGGATCAAAACCAATAGATATCATTCATGATTCATAATTTTATTTTTAGCAAGATCAAAATTCATATTTATTAATTTTTTAATTCAAAATAAATGTCATACAACCAAGAATCATGATATATAAAAGCATATCAATATCAAGGATTAAATCATGATTACAAGTGCTAACATATTTTCTTTTCATTCACTTTCAAGCCATGATAAAAGATATGCAACCTAGAATCATGATGCATAAAGAGTAACTTGATTCATGTATAAGATTTTCATCAAGATCACATTTCATAAGAATCAAGATATCAAGATCACAAATTCATAAAAATTCAAGTATTGAATTCCAAGAAATCAAAAGATAAGATACAAAGCGATCTTGATTTATAAAGAACTTCAAGTTATAATTTGCAAGATCATGATTTCAATAAAATTTCTTTATAGCTAAATGAAGTCGTTTAAAACTTGATTCAAGCATTAAATATGTCTTAATAAGTCATAATTCCAAAAGATTCAAGAATCGTTAAAGAAAAATCATTCAAGCTCAATTTGTCAACTCAAAACTCATAATCAAAATCATTTTAGAGATTTAAAATGCTAGCTATATGCATTAATCATGACAAGTGATATATCAAAAGTCTACATCAATATTTCAATTATCATGTCATGAAGCATATAAAGTGGTATTGAAACATGAGAGAAAAGTTCAAATTGCACATACAATGTTTCAATCATCAAAACATATTTTCTCAAATTGAGTATCAATAAGTTAATAGAAAATAATTTATATTTTTCTTTATATAACATGGGAGAAACATAAGAGAGTATAGAGATAAAAAAACTCAAGTTATCAAGATGATGATCTCATAAAAGTAATTCAAAACCATAGTTTCGTGAAACAAGAGATAAGTTATATTTCATTTGGAAAATTCTCTTTTCAAGTAATTCTTTTCATCTAAATATGCCTTTGTCTTTATATACCAAGATAAGCATGAAAGTTCAAGATGTAAAGGCAAAATCTCATAAGGCATTATCAAGACAAAATGTAACACATTATTTCAAGACATGAGTTTCAATATATCATGATAATGTGTTTCATTTTAAGTTATTTGACGTTCATATGAGTATATTCATGTTTTTCATATAGGTCCATAGAGCATATTTCAAGAGAAATCATTAAGACCGAAAACATAAGGCACATTTTTAAAGTATTCATCATGTTTTTATTTTATGAGATTCACAAGACTCATAACATGAATTCATTTATCTCAATAGAATGAGAAAAAAGAAACATTTTCATTTTAAGCAATTTGATGTGAGCATATTCAAAATTTTTATGAAAACATGTATCAAAATAAAACACAAGCTTAGTCATAAAATCGTCAAGACCAAATATGTAAAAATGATAGCACATTTTTAATTTTTATGTTAAAAGGCCATGTTCAAATTTTTGCCAAAATCATGCATCTATTTATAAATTCGAAAAATATGTTTCATCATCACAATATGACATTTTATTACTTCAAAAGCTCATGCATGATATAAAATCATCAAGCATTATATTTGGAGACAATGTAAACCATCAAGATACATATGCATGGATTAATCCTAAGCATTATCACAAATCTTGCATCATTCATATGTTTACTTTTCAAGCATAGTATAATTTCGAATTTTTTTAATTTCTAAAAACACAAGAAAAGCATAAAAAAAAATCCTACAAACTAAGTTAAGCATTCATGGAAATCATCAAGTAATTTCAAAATAATTCAAGAAAGTTAAGTTACTTACCTCATTGTCGAAGCCCATTAAAGCGTAGTTTGCTTCTTCTTTTCTTGATTCTTCTTTCCAAGCCTTCTTCTTCTTCTTTGGCCTCTTTCTCCGTTCAAGTTCATTTGTGTTTTTTAATTTTTGTTTAATGAACTTGTTAACATTCATTGTTATGTGTTCAATGTCCTCATTGTCCTCATCACTTGAGTCATCACTCAAGTGGCATCCATTGATATTCAAAACCTTCTTGTTCTTTAGAAGGTGATCCAAATGTTCATCATGTTCATGATGTTCTAAGCGTTCAAGAAACTCATTTCATAGGTCTTTAAGGACCCAATGAGTTCATCAATAGAATAATTATTTAGATCCTTTGATTCTTGAATCGCCGTTATTATCGGATCCCATCTTTCTGGAAGAGATCTTAAAGTCTTGTTTACGAGTTCAAAGTCCGAAAAACATTTACCAAGAGCTTTTAGACTATTGATGACATCAGAAAGCGGGAGAACATGTCATCGATAGTCTCACTTGGTGCCATTCGGAAAATCTCAAAATCGTGCATCAAAATATTAACTTTGAGTCTTTGACTCTACTTGTTCCTTCGTGCGTGATTTCAAGAGTTCGCCAAATGTCAAAAGCCGTTTCACATAGAAATCCGATTGAACTCATTTTTGTCTAAAGCACAAAATAAGGCATTCATAGCCTTTGCGTTTAAAGAAAATAACCTTTTCTCCAAATCCGACCATTCGTTAGTCGGTTTAGAGGAAGGTTGAAAGCCATTTTCGATGATGTTCCACAAATCCAAGTTCATTGAAAGCATGAAAACTCTCATTCGAGTTTTCCAATATGTGTAGTCGAACCGTTAAAAAGCGGTGGGCGAAAAACCAAAGCCCTCTTGAAAACTATTTAGAGCCATTTCTCACGGGTGTAAATCCGAAAGAGAAAGAGCGTGGCTCTCGATACCAGTGTTAGGGATCGAGCGGCACTAAGAGGGGGGGGGTGAATTAGTGCAGCGGATTAAAACCGTTTTCTTGAATCCGATTTGCGAAAACTCACGTTCGTAGGAAGATCTCGATTTGACGAAAGAGAGCTTGAAAGAAATTGCTTGCTTAAGGGAAATAAGTATGAACTAAATAACTTGCAGCAAAGTAAAGAAATGCTTCAAGAAAGTAAGCACTCACACATTCATGAACACAAGGATGTATAGTGGTTCGGTCAAATGACCTACATCCACTCTTGAAGCCTTTACGATGAGGCTCCTCTCTTCCACTAGCAATCTCTTTGAAGGGAAGGATCAAACACCCCTTTACAACCCTTTACAAAATGTTCACACTTGTACAAGATCTCTCAAGAAAGGGAAGAAGGTGAACACTAGCAAAAGCAAGGCTTTACAACACACTTCAAGAACTCAAGACTTAGACTTTTTTTGCTCAAAGGGTTACCCTTTCACCTGGGAAAGGGAGGGTATTTATAGATCAAAGTGGATTCAAATTGGGCTCCAAATTTCAAATAGAATTTGGAGTTCCAATGTTTCTTGGGTCGAGCGGTGAGACTTTGTCGAGCCAGTTCCACACTTGTCACGTCGATTGGCCGCGTCTGAGGCGGTGCTACCGCGCAGGCAGCACATCTTTTGCCACCGCTGCCGATGTAGTTTGATGCAATTCACGCTTCTGCGGTTTGAAGCAAACGTGCTCACGCCCGCCTCGCCAAGGTGAATAGCATGCTCTGATGGCATACTCATGCAGTCGGGCTACGTGACATGCCGTAGCACATGGCCATGTGGCCAAAATTTTTGGCCCAAACTCATCTAATCAAGGCCCAATGGTCTTGTTTAAGCAAAGTTTTAGCCCAAACTCATTCTGTAATCAAGGCCCAATGGGCCTCTTTTTTTTTTTTTCAGACCGATTTAGGCCAAAATTTTGGCCCAAACTCATCTAATCAAGGCCCAATGGTGGGTTATCTAATCCTAACCCAAAATATGTGCTAACTATGAATTTTAAAGACGTTTCCTAAGCTATTACAAAGTCCGCAAGTCAAGTCTTCTTAAAGTCGAGCTTAGCGAACTTCGCGGTCTTGAAGCGATCCTCGGAAACCATCCTGCGGACTCGCAAGCTCTCGGACTCCACGATGATTTTGGCGAGTTCCCGAGCTTTCTTTGGCAAGCCGATCTTTCTTGTCAAGCTCGCGAACTCCCAACGATCCATCGCACTTGACTTGCCCTTGATTTACGCTTTACGTCTTCATCCCTTCGTAGTTACTCCTGCACAAACAAACTCGATATCCATGGCGCAACTCCGTACTTCTTGGCCCGATGCGGCGTGCGAAGCCTCCTGCGATAGTAGACCTGCGTAACTCAACACGCGATTAGACAATAAATCACACTCAATTAGTTTCATCATCAAAATCCGAGATTCCATGACGCCGCCCGCTTTGGTAATATTGCTGCCGACTACGTAACCGGTGGTACTTTTACTTTGCAGTGCGTCAAGCCAGCGGTAGAACCGCTGTTGGAAGGCGGTAAGAACACTTTGGGTATTAATGTCGATGCGCCCGGGCGCGGCGCAAAAACTCAAAAGATTCAAATTTTTGGCTCCAAGTTTGGGCTCCAAATTTGAATCACTTTGAGGCTTATAAATGCCCCTTCCTTTTTAGCTGAAAAATATAACCCTTTTGAGAGTTAGAATCTTGGTTTTGAGCTATTGAAAAGTCTTGTTCTTGCTAAGTGTTCACCTCCTTCTTCTGCTTGAGAAATCTTGTAAGAGTGTGAACCACTTGTAAAGTGTCATAAGAGGGGTATTTGATCCTTCCCCTTCAAAGGATTTGATAGTGGAAGAAGGGGCCTCATCGGAGAAGGCTTCGGAAGTGGATGTCGGTCACTTTGACCGAACCACTATATATCGCTGCGTCTTGATTGTGTGAGTGTTTAAATTTCTGTTTTACTTTGCAACAAGCCTTTACTTTACTTGCTAAGTGTTCACCTTCTTCTTTTCTTGAGAGATCTTGTACAAGTGTGAACATCTTGTAAAGGGCTGTAAAAGGGGTATTTGATCCTTCCCCTTCAAAGGATTTGATAGTGGAAGAAGGGAGCCTCAACGGAGAAGGCTTCGGAAGTGGATGTAGGTCACTTTGACCGAACCACTATACATCGCTGCGTCTTGATTGTGTGAGTGTTTAAATTTCTGTTTTACTTTGCTGCAAGCCTTTACTTTACTTGCTCCACTTCCTTTTTATCTTTGTACGCATGCTTTAAAGTTAGAACGCAAAAATCAGTTTCAAATGAAACGTTGCTTTCATCGTACGAAGTTTCCGAAGCTTGTTTTAAATCGCTGAAAAATCCATCGTTTTATCTGCTGTACTAATTCACCCCCCCTCTTAGTGCCGATCCCTAATAATTGGTATCAGAGCCACGTTCTTTCTCTTCGGATTTACACCGTGAGAAATGGCTCTAAATGGTTTTCCAAGAGGGCTTTTTCGATTTTTCGTCCATCGTTTTTTAACAGTTCAGACTACACATATTGGAAAACTTGAATGAGGGTTTTCATGCTTTCAATGAACTTGAATTTATGGAACATCATCGAAAATGGCTTTCAACCTTCCACTAAACCGACGAACGAATGGTCAGATTTGGAGAAAAGGTTATTTTCTTTAAACGCAAAGGCTATGAATGCCTTATTTTGCACTTTAGACAAAAATGAGTTCAATCGGATTTCTACATGCGAAACGGCTTTTGACATTTGGCGAACTCTTGAAATGACGTACGAAGGAACGAGTAGAGTCAAAGACTCGAAAGTTAATATTTTGATGCACGATTTTGAGATTTTCCGAATGACACCAAGTGAGACTATCGATGATATGTTCTCCCATTTCTGGATGTCATCAATAGTCTAAAAGCTCTTGGTAAAATGTTTTTCTGGACTTTGAACTAAACAAGACTTTAAGATCTCTTCCAAAAAGATGGGATCTGATAATAACCGCAATACAAGAAACAAAAGATCTAAATAACTATCCTATTAATGAACTTATTGGGTCTTTAAAGACCTATGAAATGAGTTTCTTGGAACGTTTAGAACATCATAAACATGATGAACATTTGAATCACCTTTCTAAAGAACAAGAAGGTTTTTGAATATCGGACAAATGGATGCCACTTGAGTGATGACTCAAGTGATGAGGACAATGAGGACATTGAACACATAACAATGAATGTTAACAAGTTCATTAAATAAAAATTAAAAAACACAAATAAACTTGAACGGAGAAAGAGGCCAAAGAAGAAGAAGAAGGCTTGGAAAGAAGAATCAAGAAAAGAAGAAGCAAACTACGCTTTAATGGGCTTTGACAATGAGGTTAGTAACTTAACTTCCTTGAATTATTTTGAAATTACTTGATGATTTCCATGAATGCTTAACTTAGTTAGTAGAAATTTTTTTTATGCTTTTCTTATGTTTTTAGAAATTAAAAAAATTTCGAAATTATACTATGCTTTTCTTTATAGTATTTTTGAAAAGTAAACATGTGAATGATGCAAGATTTGTGATAATGCTTAGGATTAATCCATGCATGTGTATCTTGATGGTTTACATTGTCTCCAAATATGATGCTTGATGATTTTATATCATGCATGAGCTTTTGAAGTAATAAAGTGTCATATTGTGATGATGAAACATATTTTTTGAATTTATAAATAGATGCATGATTTTGGCAAAAATTTGAACATGGCCTTTTAACATAAAAATTGAAAGTGTGCTATCATTTTTACATATTTGGTCTTGACGATTTTATGACTAAGCTTGTGTTTTATTTTGATACATGTTTTCATAAAAATTTTGAATATGCTCACATCAAATTGCTTAAAATGAAAAGTATTTTTTCTCATTCTATTGAGATGAATGAATTCATGTTATGAGTCTTGTAAATCTCATAAAAATAAAAACATGATGAATATTTTTAAAAAATGTGCCTCATATTTTCGGTCTTAATGATTTCTCTTGAAACATGCTCTTTGGACCTATATGAAAAACATGAGTATACTCATATGAACATCAAATCACTTGAAGTGGAAACACGTAAAAATGAGAAATTACACTATCATGATGCTTTACGTGTAATGCTTTTGATCTTAATGGGCTAAATGACAACTTGTATTTCAGATTTATACAATGATGGCTTCGATAAATATTTGAACAAACATTATGAAATCATCATTGAAATGAAAATATTAGAAGTTTGTTATCATGCTTTAATGACTTTGTGATATTATATCTTGATGACAAACTCATGTTTCGTTTTAAAATTTGATACTCATCTTTTGAAACATGAAACATATTATCATGATAAATTAAATCTCATGTCTTGGAATAATATGTTGCATTTATGCCTTGACAATTTTTATGATAAAGTTTGATTTTCAATTTTTGATGAAAGTGTTAGGGATCGAGTGGCACTAAGAGGGGGGGGGGGTGAATTAGTGCAGCGGATAAAACGATGGATTTTTCAGCGATTTAAAACAAGCTTCGGAAACTTCGTACGATGAAAACAACGTTTCGTTTGAAACCGATTTTTGCGTTCTAACTTTAAAGCATCATACAAAGATAAAAAGGAAGTGGAACAAGTAAAGTAAAGGCTTGCAGCAAAGTAAAATAGAAATTTACACACTCACATAATCAAGACGCAGCGATGTATAGTGGTTCGGTCAAAGTGACCTACAAAAACTAAAGAAAACTTCACAGTTGAGGCTCCCTTCTTCCACTATCAAATCTTTTGAAGGGAAGGATCAAATACCCTTTACAGCCCTTTACAAGATGTTCACACTTGTACAAGATTTCAAGAAAAGAAGAAGGTGAACACTTAGCAAGAACAAGACCTTTCAACACTCTACAAAAGCTCAAGACTTAAGAATTTTGCTCAAAAGGGTTGCCCTTTCAGCTGAGAAAGGGGGGGTATTTATAGATCCAAAGTGGATTCAAAATTGGGCTCCAAATTTGAAATCAATTTGGAGTTCCAATGCGTCAAGGCGGTGCCACTGTGTCGATCTGTTGATCGACGATGTGTGCCACGCCTGTGCAGCGGTTCCACCGCCTACTCCTACGAATCTGCTACAGTAGCATGCTACAGTAACATGCTACAATAGCATGCATGCACGTAGCTGGTAATTTTGGCCCAAACTCATCCTAATCAAGGCCCAATGGGCCCCCACTTTGGGTTATCTAATCATAACCCAAAATACGTGTTAACTACGAATTTTAAAGACGTTTCCTAAGCTATTACAAAGTCCGCAAGTCAAGTCTTCTTGTCGAGCTGGCGAACTTTGGTCTTCTCGACGATCCTGAAACCATCTGTGGACTCCAAGCTCGGACTCCACGATGATTTTGGCGAAGTTCCCCGAGCTTCTTTGGCAAGCTTCGATCATTCTTGTTAAGCTCCGTGAACTTCGAACCTCCCGAGCTTCCAAAACCCTTCGGCAAGCTCCTACTTGTTCTCGGCCCAGACTCCCAATGAATCTTGAAAGCTTCACAAACTCGAACTCCCAACGATCCATCGCACTTGACTTCGACCCTTGATTTCGCTTTACGTCTTCATCCCTTTCGTAGTTACTCCTGACACATCATTGGTTGGTGCTTCGTCCGATCCTTCGGCACATCGCCCTCTCTAGTGGCTTGTTGCCCATTCGATGGTTGACCTCAGAACCTCGATATCCATGGCATAACTCCGCACTTCTTGGCCCGATGCCCGATTTAAGCCTCCGCGATATGAGTCGAACCTCTGGCTCGACACCCAATATCTTGATGTGATCACCTCCAGCGCAACGTCAATTCCTCCAGTGTCAACTGTCTAATCCTGATCGATAGTAGACCTGCGTAACTCAACACGCAATTAGACAACAAATCACACTCAATTAGTTTCATCATCAAAATCTGAGATTCAACAGAAAGTCAAGTGATAAATTCATTTATGATATTTTATAAATCATTAGAATTACGAATGAGATTTTGATGATACGGTAATGACTTTATTCATGTTATTAATCTCAAAAATAATAATTTAATTATGAGTCTTGAGTTGATAAATTGAGCTTGAATGATTTTTCTTTTAATGATTCTTGAATCTTCTAGAATTATGACTTGTTAAGACATATTTAATGCTTGAATCAAGTTCTAAAAGATTTCATTTTGCTATAAAGAAATTTTATTAAAATCATGATCTTGACAACTATGACTTAAAACTCTTTATAAATCAAGATCTTTTACCATGCTCCTTCCGTCTTATCAAAAGAAAATTCTTTAAATGAAATGTAACTTGTCTTTTAATTTCTCAGAATTTAATACTTGAATTTTTATGAATTCGTGTCGTGATTCTTATGAAATATGATCTTGGTAAAAAATTCTTATGTATGAATCAAGATCTTGTGTTTGATCTCCTAAGACTTCCACTTGTTATTTCCTAAAAGGAGATTTGTCAAAATGATTCATGAACCTTTTGATTTATGACTTTTGGATTCATGACTCAAGATTGAAGATTGAAACATTATATGCTAAAATTGATTTTTTTTATTTTGTTTCAATACTTCCTCAAATGCCTTATGAAATGATTGAAAATTTGATAAAAAAAAATTGTGCTTAATATTTGAATCATTGATTTAGTCTTTTATCATGGCTTAAAAATGAATGAAAAGAAAATATCTTGGCACTTGTAATCATGATTTGATCCTTAATATTGATATGCTTTTATATATCATGATTCTTGGTTGTATGACATTTATCTTGAATTAAAAATTGATAAATATGAATCTAGATCTTGCTAAAATGAAAAGTTATGAATCATGGATGATATCTTTTGGTTTTGATTCTTGTTGAATTTACATATTGATATCCTTCATGACATGATTTCTCATGTTTCAATACCATCTTGTATGCATCATGAAAAAAATTAAAATATTGATTGATGCAAAATTATTGCTTGCTAACTTATGTATCACGAGTGAAAATGACAAACATAGCTAGCTAGAACTTGCAAAAGGCAAAACTTGCACTTCTCAAAATGAGAAGAAAGAAATTGCAAAGTTGCATTATTTTTTAACTCATGAGTTTGCATGTTTAAAATGTTATAAATTTTACAAAATTACTAACTCATTGCAAACAAGAAGTTGATGACTTGCAAAAGGGAAACTTAGGTGCAAAAGAGAAAAATTGAAAGGGAGCTAGTTTGCATATTGCAAAGTATACTTGCTTATCATTATTGCTTGTCATAAATTTTCCTCATACCATGATTTGTTTATGACTCTTGAATTCATGACTTGATATGTTAAAAATTCATGATGGAAATTTGTTATTTTGTCATGACTATTTGTACTCCATTTTTTTTTGACAAAAACAAAGGGGGAGAAGATTTATTGCTAGCTTATGTATCGCAAAGAAAAATTTTGCTAGCTAGAAACATGCAAAAGAAGCAAAAAGTTGCTATCTCAAGAGAGGCAAAAATCTTGCTCAATTTCACTTCTTCAAAATTGCTTACATTTTTTTTGTTACAAATTATTGTTGAATCTCATGCAAGATTATTTAAATATTTGATCCTCCTTTCTTTTGATGCTAACAAAGGGGGAGAAAGTTTTAGCTCGAACACTGCAAAAATTTGCCATCTTGATTCCTATTTTGCAACTTCATGAGAAGCTAAGAATTGTTATATCAAAGGATGCAAATATTGCTATCATGAGAAACAAGGTGCCTACTTGCACATCTCAAGAAGCAAGTGAAAATTACCATTATTGCTCATGTTTGAAACTTGCTATGATTGAATGGTATTATTTGATGTTGTATTGTCTGATGTGATAAATAGCTAGTATGTTGTAAAGATTTGTATATCTTTTAAACTAGCTATGATGCTACTTCTCATTTTTGTTGATGACATAGGGGGAGAAGTAGATTGATAACTTCATGCATTGATTGAATATTTTATATATTTGCATGATGGTTTGATTTATTCTCATAATATTGTGATGAATGTTGCTTGGATTTGGGATAATCCAAGGGTTCTATCAATTGCATATTGATAGGGGGAGTTTGTGTTAAACTCCGAGGAGTTTTAGTTAACTCCATTAGTCATCAATTAGTTGTCATCATCAAAAAGGGGGAGATTGTTGAATCTCGGATTTTGATAATGAAACTAATTGAGTATAATTTATGGTCTAACTGCGTTTTGAGTTATACAGGTCTACTATCGATCAAGATTAGATAGTTGACGCTGGAGGAATTGACATTGCGCCGAGATGATCACGTTAGGATATTGGATGTCGAGCCGGAGATTCGATCGACTATCGGCAGGAGACTTCGTACGTCGGGCATTAGGCCAAGAAGAGCAGAGTTGCGCCATGGATATCGAGGTTGTAGAGGTCAATTGCCGATTGGGTAACAAGCCACTAGAGAGGGCGATGTGCCAAAGGATCGGACGGCGCTACCACCAATGATGTGCCGCAAATCCGAATATCAATTCGCGTTGTAATAACTGTAGATCAAGTAGAGTGTTTGGTGTTTGTTTGTGCAGGAGTAACTACGAAAGGGATGAAGACGTAAAGCGAAATCAAGGGTCAAGTCAAGTGTGATGGATCATTGGGAGTTCGAGAGTTTGACTAAGTCCAAGATTCATCGGGAGTGCCGAACCGCCGAGAACGAGTAGGGAGCTTGTCAAGGGTTTTGGAAGTTCGCCGGAGGTTCATCGGAAGTTCGCAGAGCTTTCCAAGAAAGATCGAAGCTTGCCAAAGAAGCTTGGGGGAACTTGCCAAGATCATCATGGAGTCCGAGAGCTTACCGGGAGTCCGCAGGATGGTTTCCGAGGGATCGTTGGAAGACCGCAGGAAGTTCCCCGGAAGCTCGACGGAAGAAAATTTGACTTGCGGACTTTGTAATAGCTTAGGAATGTCTTTAATTTCGTAGTTAGCACATTAATTTGGGTTAAGATTAAAGGTTAATCCTTTAACCCAAAGTAGGGGCCATTGGGCCTTAGTTTGGGCCAAAGTTTTTAGCCCAAATAGCACCAACGCATGCTACTGTAGCATGGCATTGTAGCGCATCATGGCATCAGAGCGTGTAGCATCGCCCGGGCGTAGCATCAGCAGTGAGCGCGTAGCACCGCGTTGGAAAGCCAGCGGTAGCACCACGTAGAACCGCTGGGTGTGTACCGCCAAGACTGATAGCACCGAAAAACTCAAAAGATTTAAATTTTTGGCTTCAAGTTTGGGCTCCAAATTTGAATCACTTTGAGGCTTATAAATACCCCTTCCTTTTCAGCTGAAAAATATAACCCTTTTGAGAGTTAGAATCTTGGTTTTGAGCTTTTGAAAAGTCTTGAAAAGTCTTGTTCTTGCTAAGTGTTCACCTCCTTCTTCTCTTTGAGAAATCTTGTAAGAGTGTGAACCACTTGTAAAGGGTTGTAAGAGGGGTATTTGATCCTTCCCCTTCAAAGGATTTGATAGTGGAAGAAGGAGCCTCATCCTGAGAAGGCTTCGGAAGTGGATGTAGGTCACTTTGACCAAACCACTATACATCGTTGCGTCTTGATTGTGTGAGTGTTTAAATTTCTGTTTTACTTTACTGCAAGCCTTTACTTTACTTGCTCCACTTCCTTTTTATCTTTGTACGCATGCTTTAAAGTTAGAACGCAAAAATCGGTTTCAAATGAAACGTTGCTTTCATCGTACAAAGTTTTCGAAGCTTGTTTTAAATCGCTAAAAAATCCATCGTTTTATCCACTGCACTAATTCACCCCCCCTCTCAGTGCTGCTCGATCCCTAACAAAAACTTTTCATATCAATCGAAAGATGCCATTTGATAGAAATGATATAGTAAGAATCTTTCAACTATAAAATTCAATTGCAATGTGATGTGTTACATTACTTATGGGTTCATTGCAATGCTTTTTAAGGATTGCAATCTGTTTTTTTGACACAAAGCATGGCAAGAGCAATTGAATTACAATAACAAATCTTATGAGACATTTTTCATTTCATTTACACTATATAAGTCATTTTTCAATACAATGCATGATATTTATCAAGTCATCAAATTATTTTGCTCATAAAGGCCACATTCAACAAGTCATCAATTTCACATTTTTCTCCCCTTTGTCATCAACAAAAAGGAGATGAATAAACTTGATGAAAGGGTGAAACTTGAAAAAAAATGACATAAGTGAGAGGAGTCATAAAGTCATTTTTTGATACAATGCATGATATTTATCAAGTCATCAAATTTTTTCAAAATATGTATAAGGATACATCATTGAAGCCAATCATCAACCATATCCAAGAAAATTCATGATGAGATTCAACTTGTTATTTTTATGAAGGAAGAAGATATAAAATCATAAAACTTGATTAGCACATGAATAAATATTTAAGAGCTTGATTTTTATGCAGAATCCATAACATTAATTTATGCATATGTCGTTTATATAATCAAAAGAAGGTGAAGATAGTATGAAGTTATACATACATCATTGAAAGACATGATTTTCATTGAAAGTGTAAAGGTGAAACTATCAAAATCAAAGTTTAAACATTTTAGAAATCATGCACTATTAAATATTAGCATAAATTTAGCATGCCTGATTCTCTTCTAATGAAGTCAAATTATTCTTCATTTAAGGGCTTTACGAAAATGTCCGCTAATTGGTGTTTTGTATCAATAAATTCTAGAGTTACATCATTATTAGCAACATGATCTCGTATAAAGTGATGTCTAATATCAATGTGCTTAGTTCTTGAGTGTTGAATGAGATTTTTGGTTAGACAAATAGCACTTGTGTTATCGCATTTTATTGAAATATTTTTTAAATTAATTTCATAATCTTCTAAAGTGTTTTTCATCCAAACAACTTGTGCACAACATGCACTTGCAGCTATATATTTGGCTTCCGCTGTAGATAGTGCAACAGAATTTTGTTTCTTGGATATCCAAGGAACAAGTGCATATCCTAGAAATTGACATGTTCCGGATGTACTTTTTCTATCGATTCTATATCCACCAAAATCAGCATCCGCATAAGCTTTTAAATCAAGGTTATCAGATTTTAGATACCATAATCCTAAATTAGGAGTTCCTTTAAGATACCTAAGGATTCTTTTAACAACTTTAAGGTGAGATAACTTAGGATTAGCTTGGAATCTTGCACATAGACCTACACTAAACATGATATCGTGTCTCGTTGAGAGATAGAGTAAGCTACCTATCATTCCCCTATATATTTTTTGATCAAAATTTTCTCCATTTTCATCTAAGTCTAACTTGGTGGAAGTACTCATTGGAGTGTTGATGGCTTTAGACTATCCATGTTAAATCGTTTTAATAGTTCAAATGTATACTTGGTTTGATTAAGAAATATTACATCACTAAGTTGTTTAATTTGTAATCCTAAAAAGAAGTTTAACTCACCGATTAGACTCATTTCAAATTCATGACTCATATACTTAGCAAATGATTCACATTGTGATTCATTCGAAGAACCAAAAATGATATCATTAACATAAATTTGAATAATAAGAAAATTATTTTCAAAATATTTAATAAACAATGTAGTATCAACCTTGCCTTTAGTAAAATTATTTGAAATTAAAAAAGAACTAAGCCTCTCATACCAAGCCTTAGGGGCTTGTTTCAATCCATATAGAGCTTTAGTTAATTTAAACACATGATTAGGAAGAAGAGAGTTTTCAAAACCAGGTGGTTGTTCAACATAAACTTCTTCGGAAATAAAGCCATTCAAAAAAGCACTTTTGACATCCATTTGAAAAAGCTTAAAGTTATTACTACTAGCATAAGCAAGGAGCATCCTAATGGCTTCTAATCTAGTCACAGGAGCGAAGGTTTCTTCGTAATCGATACCTTCTTCTTAGTTGAAACCTTTGGCCACTAATCTAGCCTTGTTTCTAACCACGATACCATATTCATCTTGCTTGTTTCTAAAGACCCATTTAGTATCGATAACTAAATGGTTACTTGGTCTAGGAACAAGCTTCCATACCTTATTTCTCTCAAATTGGTTCAATTCCTCTTGCATTGCGATAACCCAAGAATTATCTTTCAAGGCTTCGTCAATGCTTTTAGGCTCAATTTGAGAAAGAAAAGCGACATGAGCACAAAAATTTTTAAATGAAGAACGCGTTTGAACCCCTTTCAATGTGTCTCCTATGATTAACTCCTTGGGATGGGCATCTACATACTTCCATTCCTTAGGTAAGGAGAATTAAGAAGATGCTTCCAAGTTGTTATTTTGAGGAGAGGGTTCATTTAAATTCAAATTATCAAAACCAAAATCATCATCAAAATCTTTTTTCTTAAATTCAGAAATTTCATTAAAAACTACATGAATAGACTCTTCTATAACTAATGTTCTTTTGTTAAAAATATGAAAAGCTTTGGAAACAGAAGAGTAGCCAAGAAAGATACCTTCATCAGATTTAGCATTGAATTTTCCTAAAGCATCCTTTTCATTTAAAATAAAGTATTTGCAACCAAAAACTTTAAAGTAAGAAACATTAGGTTTTTTGTCATTCCATAATTCATAAGGAGTCTTGGATAGAGATGGTCTTATTAGAACCCTATTCATGACATAGCAAGTCGACATGGCTTCGCCCAAAAGTATTTGGGTAAACTATGTTTATTTATCATGGTTCTTGCCTTTTTTGTAAATTTCTATTCTTTCTTTTACTACTCCATTTTGTTGAGGATTTCTTAGAGTAGAGAAGTTGTGGTTATACCCATTTGATTCACAAAAATTTTGAAAGTCACGGTTTTGGAATTCACCACCGTGATCACTCCGAATTGATGAAATCATGAAACCCTTTTTATTTTGAGTAAGTTTACAGAATTTAGAGAAACATTTAAAAGAATCACTTTTGTGAGCTAAGAAATAGGTCCACATGAATCTACTATAGTCATCTACAATCACAAAGGCATATTTGCTACCTCCTAGGCTTGTTGTGCCAATTGGTCCAAACAAATCCATATGGATCAATTGTAATGGTCTAGAGGTACTTATTTGATTTTGGCTTGAAGCTAGTTTTGATTTGTTTCCCTAGTTGACAAGCATCACATACTTTATCTTTAATGAACTTAACCTTAGGAATGCCTCTTACAAGGGTTTTAGATATGATTTAAGAGATTAGTTTCATGCTAGCATGACCTAATCTTCCATGCCAAAGCTAAGCATCATCATTCAAAGCCGAAAAACATATTTCACTACTAAGATCATCAAGATTAATAGTGTAGATGTTATTTTGCTTGATTGCAATTATAGATATATTGTTGTGTGGTTTTTGATGATGCAAGCATTAGATTTAAATCTTATAATATAACCATTATCACATAATTGACTAATGATCAAGAGATTATGTTTTAAACCATCTACTAATAACATATTATCAATTGAAAATGTTGATTTGTTACCTATAGTACCCTTGCCAATGATTTTACCCTTGTTGTTGTCTCCGAAGGTAACAAACCCTTCGTCTTAGCTAGAGAGCTTAGAGAATTGAGATGGATCTACAGTCATGTGCCTTGAGCATCCACTATCAAGGTACCATCTCTTGTTCCTAACTTGTGTGGGTGTTTTTGTCTACAAGAAAGGATGGTTTTTAGGTACCCATTTTGACTTGGGTGCCTCAAAAACTAATCTACTAAATTTATCATTATTCAATGAGTTCCTAATTGATCCTTTAGGAACCCATACTAATTTATTTGGGCTAAGTTTCCTATATGGACATTTGTAAACAACATGTCCGGATTTGCAACAAAAATTGTATTTCAAATAAGAGGATACATGTAATGTTGGCTCTTTAATGAATGTGGTTTGAGTTCGGTGAGATCCACTCACGAATCCAATTCCACATCTATTTCTGACATGTCTCTTGTTAGCAAGGATCATGTCTAAGCTTGCTACCGACCTTAAACTTGTTTAAGGTCTCTTTGAGTAGCAAGTTCTTCTTTTTGATTACTTCTAAGTGATTACACTTAGAACATGGGAGTAGAGGGAGAGAATCATGCTCAAGACTCTTAAACTTATCTAGCAATAAAGCATGTTCCTTTTTTAAAGAATTGAAGCTTTTTGTAACAGTTCTACATTCATCAAATAATTCATAGAAAGCAATTAAAAGCTCATCGAAAGATAAATCTTCATTAAGTAAATCACTTACCTCTTCTCCCAAAGCCATTAGAGCAAAGTTGGCCTCCTCTTTGATACTTGCTTCTTTATCCTCGGAATCACTCGAGTCATCCCATGTAGCTTTCAAAGCCTTCTTCTTCTTGAGTTGCTTCTTCTTGGTTTGGGAGCATTCTTTTTGAAGTGCCTTGGCTTCTTGCATTCATAACATATGACTTGGTCCTTTATTAGTTCAAGTTTGTTCTTGAATTCATTTTTAAATTTGCCCTTTTTAATGAATTTTTAAAATTTTTTAGTTAAGAGTGCAATGTCCTCGTCAAAGTCCTCATCACTTGATGTTCCTTTCAAGTGGCTTCTTGAGTTCTTAATGTCATATCCTTCCTGTTCTTGAGCATGACATCTCATTTCATAGGTCATTAAAGACCCTATGAGTTCTTCGATAGGAAAAGTTTTAAGGTCCTTGGCCTCTTGAATGGTTGTAACCTTTGGATCCCAACATTTCAGAAGGGATCTTAAAATTTTTATTACTAATTCAAAATTAGAAAAATCTTTACTAAGTGCCTTGAGTCCATTGATGACATCCGTAAAGCGAGTGTACATGTCTCCAATGAACTCGCTTGGTTTCATTCGAAAAAGCTCATTAGAATGCACAAGAATGTTGATTTTAGACTCTTTCACTCGGCTAGTGCCTTCATGAGTGATCTCAAGAGTTCGCCAAATATCAAAAGCCGATTCATAAATTGATACGCGATTAAATTCGTTTTTATCTAGTGCACAAAACAAGGCATTCATAGCCTTGGCATTTAAAGCAGACACCTTCTTCTCCGACTCATTCCATTTGCTCATTAGAAGAGAAGATTTTGAAACCCATTTTCAACAATATTCCAAAGCTCAAAATCCATAGAAATAAGAAAAATTCTCATACGAGTCTTCCAATACGTATAATCCACCCATTAAACATAGGTGGACGAGTAATGGAGTGACCCTCATGCATGCCGGAAAAGACCATCTCTCTTGGGTTTCAAACCAAATATGAGAGTGAACCTTGCTCTGATACCAATTGTTAGGTCCGGAGTAGCACTAAGAGAGGGGGGGGGGGTGAATTAGTGCAGCGGATTAAAACTTGACCTTTTAAAAATTGATTCCGAAGATTCGTATGGAAACTTGATATAACTAAAGAGACTTTAACTTGAAGTAATTTAGGTGAATAAAGTCGGAAGTAGGGAGAAGAATTCTGATCAATTTTGCAGCTAAGAAATTTACGAAACAGAAATTTAAACACTCACACAACAAATGTACGTAGCGATGTATAGTGGTTCGGTCGATGACCCACGCCCACTCTTGAAGCCTCCTCCAATGTGGCTCCCAACTTCCACTACCAAATCTCTTGAAGGGGAAGGATCAAACACCCTTTACAGCCTTTTACCAAAGGTTCCCTCACTTTATAGAATTTTTACAAGGAGAAGAAAGGACGTAAACACTTGAGCAATTGAAAGTAGGAATTTGCTATAGCTTAGACTCAATTCTAACACTGCAAAAGGTCCCTCAACCAGTTAAGAGTAAAGGGATATTTATAGAGCTTTTTGGGATTCAAAAATCCTGCTCAAATAGGGGTCTCATCCAAAATTTCGGACTGTAGGCGGTGATTACCGCCCGACACACCTTTGTGTGTGTTAGTGTGCGGGACTATCGCTCGACATCGCGGTATTACACCGACAGTGTGGTTGCAACCACCGTCAGCGGTACCATCGCCGCTCGGGCGGTGCTACCACCCGGACTACTGTCAACAAGCGGTGCTACCGCCTAGGTCCGGCGGTGCTATTGCATGACCTACGGTCAGTAGTTATCGCTAGGTCCGACGGGTGCTACCGTCCGCCTGCGTAAAATCAGATGGGCCTAACCTTCGACCCAATGCAACCCAATAAAGGCCAAATTGACCCAATACAGGTCTAGACAAGATTAACACCTAGTCTATACCCTAATTAAGTGCTAACTATGAACATTTAAAGCCAAATTAAATCGACACCATCAAGTTATCTTCCGAAGAGCTTTCCGGCGATCTTCCGGTGAACTTCTGACACTCCCTCGGATTCTTTCCGTGGACTCCCAACAGGCTCCTAGATTCTATGGTGAGTTCAACAAGTCTTTGGCACCCTTCCGAACCTTCTCGGTGATCTCCGCGAACCTCCGACAATCTTTTCGGTGAACTTCCAAAACCTTTGGTAAGTCCCCAATTTCATCTCGGTTGGCTCCGGTAGCACTTCCAATGATCCTTCGGACTTTCGATGGACTCTTGAACTTCCAGCAACTTGACTCCGGTAATTAGCTCTATCATAGTTAGTCCTGCACACTTATCTCAAAAATGGATTAGATCAAATAACCATCAATTGACTTCATCATCAAAATTCGAGATTCAACATAAGCCACAAGAGAGGACGGTGTGCCAAAGAACTGGATGAAGCGCCGACCAATGATGTGCCGAGCAACAGAATATCAAGTCATGTTGTAATAACTGTGTAGATCGAAGTAGAGTTTTTGTTTTGTCTGTGCGCAGGATTAACTACGATAACGATAAAGACGTAAAGTGAAACAAAGTGCCGAAGTCAAGTGCAATAGATCATTGGGAGTTTGAGAGTTCAACGGAAGTCCAAAGATTTGTCGGAGTGCTATTGAACTAGTCGAGAACAAGTAGGAAACTTGTCAAGGATTTTAGAAGTTCACCGAAAGGTTCGTCGAAGTTCGCGGAGCTCACCGAGAAAGGTCGGAGCTTACCAAAGAAGCTCGTCGAAACTCACCAAGATCATCATGAAGTCCAGGAGCTTACCGGGTGTCCATAGAATGGTGTCCGAGGGATCATTGGAAGACCTTCGGAAGTTCATCGGAAGCTCACCGGACTAAGTCTTGACTTGTCAAACTTTGTAATAGCTTAGGAATTTCTTTAAAATTTATAGTTAGCATATTAATTTGGGTTAGGATTAGGTGTTAATCCTATAACCCAAGTAGGGGCCAATTGGACCTGATAACAGACTAGTTTGGGATGAGTTTAAGGCCCAACTAAGTGTGCTGGACCTGTTTGGCAATAGCAATACCAGACTGGGCGGTGGTACCGCCCAGGTCCAATAACCTAGGTGGTCTGGGCGGTGGTACCACCTAGACTAGGCGTTGGTACCGCTTAGGGCAAAGTGCCATGGGCGATAGCACCACTGCCTAGACTAGGCGTTGGTACCGCTTGGGGCAGAGTGCCCTGGGCAATGGCACTACTGGCTGGGGTGGTGGTACCGCCCAATACACTGACAAGGTTAAAAAGCCTGGGCGGTGGTACCACCCAACACTAGCGATGGTATCGCCAGTACCCTTGAAATTCAGGGTGATTCAAATTTGGGCTCCAAATTTGAATCCTCTTAGGGTCTATAAAAATCCCTCTCATCCCTAGTTAGAACACACAA
Source organism: Musa troglodytarum (assembly GCA_023547065.1). Taxonomy (NCBI): domain Eukaryota; kingdom Viridiplantae; phylum Streptophyta; class Magnoliopsida; order Zingiberales; family Musaceae; genus Musa; species Musa troglodytarum. The sequence continues at coordinate 37,056,467 of CP097506.1, read as the reverse complement.
GCACATATACTTTCAAAGCAACAAAACTCTATAGAAATCTCTCTAGAAATCCCTTCTTTAGTTTTCACTTGTATTCCACCAAAAGAAAGGAGAGTGCTTATAAGGGTTACCTCCTAAGCTCACAAAAGGAGAGTGTCAGAAGGAGCCAGTCCTACTTTGTTGGAAGGAGGACAACTAGTGGAAAAGTTGGTGGCCTCAAGTGAAGAGGAATTGGGAGTGGACGTAGGTCGTATAACTAAACCACTATAAATCAGTTTGCGTTTATCTTATTGTCATTTACATTACTGCAAACCATCTTTACTTTGATGCTCTACTTTTTGTCTCCTTCTTACGAATCACTTCAAGTTTAAAGCATCTTTCGTTATGGATTTAATCGAAGCATAATTTTTATCATACGAAGTTTCCAAAAGTGTTTTAAAATCGCTGAATCTATCATTCTTTACCGCTACACTAATTCACCCCTCCCTCTTAGTGCCGCTCTCGATCCCAACATTTAGTATCAGAGCCACGTTGTTTTTCATTTGGATTCACACCCGTGAGAAATGGCTCTTCATGTCTTTCAAGAGGGCTTTTCGGTTGTTCATCTACCGTTCTTTAACGGATCGGACTACATATATTAGAAAACTCGAATGAGAGTTTTCTTGATTTTTTTAAATTTGGATTTATGGAGAATTATTGAAAATGGTTTTCAACTTCCCTTTAAACTAACAAATGAATGGTTGGACTTAGAGAAGAAATCATTTTCTTTAAACGCAAAGGCTGTGAATACTTTATTTTATGCTCTAGATAAAACTAAGTTTAATCAGATTTCTATGTGTGAAACGGCTTTTGATATTTGGCACACTCTTGAAATCACACACGAAGGAATGAGTAGAGTCAAAGACTCGAAAGTTAATATTTTGATGCATGATTTTGAGCTTTTTCGAATGAAACCAAGCAAGACTATAGGTGACATGCACACCCGTTTCACGGATGTCGTCAATAGTCTAAAAGATATTGATAAATTATTTTTGGATTTTGATCTCATAAACAAGATTTTAAGATCCCTTCCAAAAAGGTGGGATCCTAAAGTAATCGCAATACAAGAAACTAAAATTTAAATGACTTACCTCTTGAAGAACTCATTGGGTCTTTAATGACCTATGAGATGACATTCTTGGAACACAATGAACATGATGAATTGATAGAACCCCAGAGGAATTCTATGAAGATTGATCTTTGAGGGGGATCAACCCTTAGAATGCTATAGGGGTTCCACTCTCTAAGTAGTCTCGTGGTTGCAATTGTAGATTGATATTTCTTGTTCCAAAGAGGTGGAGGCTACAAGCTTATATAGAGCTCCAAACCCTAGCCCTAGGGGCTGCTTCCTAAGTGAACTACCCAATTTACCCTCAACTTTAGCCGACCGGCCCAGTAACAAGGGGGGTGGCGACTAAGAGACCCAATAGCCCAAATATAAACCCTAGCCTCTCTTCTTTATAGGATAGAGGCGCCAAGTAGGATTTATTACACTCATAGGGTTTTTATTAGTGCTACTTGGTTGAGTAGGACCCAACCTCGCTAGGGTCCTATCAAGCCCGCCTCTTCCAATCACTTGTCTCAAGGTCGAGGTTCCATGAATTCAGGGAATCGGTCTTGCCTCCTTGTATGATTCCCATATGAAATCTTCGGTGGTAAATTATTCCAATGCACTAGTACTTCAGTAGAGGGACATCGACGACGCATGATGATTCTGCGATCGAGAATGGCTTGCGGTTGGGCTTGGATATATCCATCATTAGTGGTATTGGGTAGTTGAATCTAGGGTGACTTGTGTTCTCCCAACTTGGGCTTCAAGCATGACACGAGGAAGACAGGGTGAATTTTGGTATCCTCAAGCAATTTAAGTCTGTACGCCACAGCCCCAAAATGCTCTGTGATCTGATAGGGCCCATAAAAATATGGAGATAGCTTCATGGAGGCTCATGTGTTGATGGATAATTGTTTGTATGGTTGTAGGCGAAGATAAACCCAATCTCCTAAAAAATATTCTCTTTCGCTTCTTCGTATGTTAGCTTGCTACTTTATTCTGGCTTGAGCAATAGAGAGATTATCCTTTAGTAGTAGAGGAGTTTGTCCTCAATTAAATCTTGGTCAATCTGATCTACCTTAGCCTAGCCAATTACATACTTTGGAATCACAGGAGCCGACCGACCATATAACGTTTCATATGGGGTACATTTTGTAGATGAATGATATATAGTATTATACCACCATTCGACCCAAGGGTGCCATTTCGTCTACTCCTTTGGCCGATCACTGGCAAAACACCAAAGGTACGTCTCTAAACACCTGTTCACCACTTCTGTTTGGCCGTTAGTCTATGGATGATATACTGTGCTCATCTTGAGTTTGGTGCCCTATAATTGAAATAACTCGGTCCAAAATTTACTAGTGAAGACCTTGTCACAATTACTTACAATGGACCTTGGCATCCCATGTAGTTTAACAATATTTTCTATGAAAATCTGAGCAATACTAACAGTAGTGTAGGGATTTCGCATAACACAAAAATGAGCATATTTCGTAAGATGATCAACCACTACAAGGATTGTGCTTTACCTTTTGAAGGTGGCAGCCCTTCTCGTGAAGTCCATGGAGATGTCACCACATCGAGTCCGTATAGGTATTGGTTGTAGTTTCCCGACTCACCACTATTTCACCTTTTTGCTGTTGACATACATCACATTGTACTACGTATTCAGAAATAAATTTTTTCATCTCTCTCCAATAAAAGTTTTGCTTCACTCTTTTGTAGGTTCTTAGAAATCTAAAGTGCCCTGCTGAAGGTGTGGAGTGCATTTCGTGCAGAATAACTTTGATGCAAGGGGAGTTTGGTATAAGCACAATACGACCTTTGTAGCGTAGATCCCTCGAATCCCAAGTATAGTGAGCTATTGCGCTTGGATCCTCCTCTAATTTTTTGATGATGTTGTTGTTTTCTAGATCATTCTTCCATTCCTTCCTAATGCCCTCGAGGAAGCCGGTAGTAGGAAGAGAGATGGCCGAAAATTCAGCTTGCTCAGGGAGCCGTGAGAGTACATCTCAGAACAACGCTTTTCTTTCCCCTTTTTATAAATAATTTCATAATCAAATCCTAGAAGTTTGGTTACTCATTTTTGTTGCTCCGAGGATGATATCTTTTGCTCCAAAAAGTACTTAACGCTTCTATGGTCGATTTTAATCTGAAATCATCGGTCAATCAGGTAGGGTCTCCACTTTGTTACTACGTGTACAATGGCGAGCATCTCCTTATCATAGATAGACATTTTTTGATGGGAGGGAGACAACGCCTTGTTGGTGTATGCGAGTGGTCGACCATCTTGCATGAGAATGGCTCCAATTCCAACTTCAAATGCATCAGCCTCAATGATGAAGGGTCGGTTGAAATCTAGTAGCGTTAGCACTGGTGTGGAGTAAGGGCTGTAGCTTGGCCGAATCACCCCTGTTTCGAGCATCTCCTTAATGATCTTCTCAATTTCATCCTTCTGGAGGTGTAGATAGTGATAAGGCCAAGTGTTTGCTGGTAGTTTGCCCAGAAGGATTAGAATTCGGTGGTCCTGTTGCCGAGTAGGAGGAAGACCACGCAGTTCACCAAAAACATCGTCAAATTCAATAAGCAGTTGGGTGAGATTTTGATCTTTAATTTCTATTTTCTTACCCTCTGGTTGCTACTAGAGATGTATAAGAAAGCCACCATTTATCTTGTGTAAAACTTTCTCCATTCGTTGGGTTGAAACGGTGGTTACGTTGCTTCCGCGCTTCCCGCGTAGGGTGACCTGTTTGCCTTTGTAATAGAATTTCATAATCGATTTGGAAAAGTTCCAAGAGATGTCACCTAGCATCGTTAGCCATTCTATGTCCAGCATAGTCTCATAATCATCAATTGGTAGGAGGAAGAAGTCAGCAATAATTTCTTGGCCCTGCAGTAATAGTTTCACCTACGGGTATCTTTGGTCGCATTTTAGGATTCGACCGTCGGCGTCCTTTACATCGAACTTGCTACAACCTTCAATGTGGAGCGCCATCCGAGCAGCAATCTTACTATTTAGAAAGTTATTAGTGTTGCCTGTATCGATGAGAATAGTGATCGGTTGTTGTTTGAGCAGCCTCCAACTTTCATCGATTCATGGATTTAAGCAATCGACTAGCGTATGTACCATAAAGTCAATCGATTGTGGCTCTTCTTCCACATCTTCATCCTCATGTTCAAGACTCTTCTGGCTGTTCACTAATCTCTTCTTCCACTGGTTCAATCACAAGAAGTCTCCTTTTACAGCGATGCTCGCGCTCCATGGCTCGTCACAATGCTAACATAACCCTTGGCGATCGCCTCAAGCTCTTCTCTTGTCAACCTTTTTGGTGCATAAGCTCAGCTGATAGTAGAGGGACTGAGGGCTTTGATAACGCTGGTCGGGAGTGACCCTAGTCCTCTGGGCTTCGTGGTTCAATCGCTCCTCCCCAAGTCGCACAAAGAGATGGCCGCCATAAGTGTGTACGGTTATCGTGCTTTAACTTCTCCCCGGATCTCTGACTTCAAGCCCTCAATAAATGTCCCCAATAACTATTTTTCAGACCAATCATGAGTTTGATTAGATAACCTTTCAAACCTGGTTTGATACTCCTGGATGGTGTAGGTTTATCGGATCTTTGCTAGTTGTCCGTCGATGTTCTCGTAATCGATTGGTCCGTGGATCAAGAGTCCTTTCTTTGAATTATCGCCATGAGAGGACTCCATGAGTGTGTTTAAACTAATCAAACCATTGTATGGCATCCTCTTCAAGATGTATAGCCATCAATTTCTACCATAGATGCATCTACGGTTTTATGGTACCGAAAATATCACTCCGCATGAGATCCAACCAATCGGATCTCCTTCTTCCTATCTAGAGAAGTTCACTCTCATGCGTGGATAGTAGGGGTCAGTCATAGAGCCTCCTCGCTCCTAGAGGTCATCTCTTCGATCAGAGCTCTCTCCTTGATGTGATTTCTTTAGGCTCGGTGGTCAACCTAATCTAAGTTCGGCAAAGAGAGTCTGAATCTTCTCCTCCATTCGTGTCTCGAAGGCTTCGAATTTAGCATCAATTGCCTCCTCGGATGCCATAGCATATGTCTCCAAATTTGTAATATTAAGATCTCTTTTTTGCTATCGAGTTAAAGGCATGTATTGGTTGAGAGAAGTGGTGGCTGAAAGGGTTGGTGGATTGGTGGATATAGCTGCGGTTTAGGCTTGTTTTGTGGTTGTTTTGGGTGCAGTTTGGGGCTGCGGTTTGATGGAGTTCTTGGGCTGTGATGGTAATGGATAAAGGTTAGGGAAGAAGGTTTTAGATCTGTGGTAGATCGCAGCAAAGATTTGACAAAAATCAGTGAAAATTGCTGCCTATATGCGTTGTCTCGTAAGAGCAGTGTTGTCGAAGAAATAGCGGTTTCTCGATAAAATTTCCAGCGAAAACTCAAGGATTTGAGGAGGGGGTTTGATAGTAGAATCTTAGTTTAGATAACAGCAAGGATAATAAATTGGATCAAGAAATTTTGGCAGTAAAATAGTAAAGAATTCAGTACAATTTGCGATAGCAGAATTCTCGTCGAAAAATTTTAGCAGTTTGCGACGAGAGATTGCAGCAACACACGAATTTTTTTTTTATGAATTCCATAATAGATCAATCACAGATAGGAGCCAAGATGATCTATGAGATGCATAAGAAATTTCGTTCAAAAAGGATAACAATTAGATCGGTTAAAGGCAGCAACACGCGGCTAAATTTTTTGCAACGACCGCTTCTCTTTAGATTGCAAGATTGCAATTGTGAGTGTTCATGATAGCAAGTCTTTCATTCAAGTGTGCAAGCTAGCAATTCTTGCTCCCTTTGTCATTGTCAAAAAGAAGTGGAGTACAAATAGTCTTTTACATCAATGCTTTGATCATGACAAAATAATAAATTTACATCATGAATTTTCAACATATCAAGTCATGAATTCAAGGGAGTCATAAATAAATCATGATATGAGAGAAATTGATGATAAACAAGCAAGCTATAATGATAAGCAAGCTAGCATACTTTGCGATATGCAAGCTAGCTCTCTTTCAAGTTTTGCCTTTGCAAGCTATCAACTTTTTGTTTGCAATGAGCTAATAATTTTTGTAAAATTTACAATATTTTAAACATGCAAGCTCATGAGTTTAAAATAATAATAATGTAACTTTGTAATTTCTTTCTTCTCATTTTGAGAAGTACAAGTTTTATCTTTTTGCAAGTTCTAAGCTATGTTTGTTTTCATTTGTAATGTTCAAGCTAGCAAACCCTTCTCCCCTTTGTTAATGTCAAAAAGAAAGAAGGACCCAATGATATAGACTTTTACATCAATTATAAATTTGCATCAATAAGAGTTTACAATAAATCTTTCAATCAACACATGATGCATTCAAGGCAAAAATACAAAGAAATCAGGTCATAAAGGATATCAATGAGAAATTGACAATAATCAATTCATGAATACCAAAAGTTATAAATCCAAGAAGTCCATGAATCATTTCAATAACTCTCTTTTTTAGCAAGTAACGTGAAGAATTCTTAAAGAATCATGGGCATTAAGTGTAAAGATCATGATTCATTTAGAAGGTTTTCTATTCAAGCATAAGACATCAAGATCACGATACAAATAAAAATTCTCTTAAAAAGGATGTTGATTAAAAAAGAATTCAAGTTGTATTTATCAAGATTATGAATAGTAAAGAATCACATAAGCACTTGATTATTTCATAAGAAATCTCAATGTATCATGATTTATAAATTCTTTCTCTACAACATGAATCATACAAGGTATAATAGTAATGATATCAATCATTGATTCATTTGGTAGAAAATAACAAAGAGAATAATTTATTTCATGCATAAAAAATCTCAATAAGATCATATTTCATAAGAAATTTCAAGTATCAAATATCAAGTAATAATCATGTCTCTTGAAATTTCTTAAGTCAAGAAGTCAAAAGAAAGTTCATGATTCAGTTAAAAAAAAATATCATTCAAGTCAATTCGTCAACTCAAAACTCATAATCAAATTATCATTTTGATATTCATAACATGAATAAGGTTATTACCACATCATCAAAATCTCATTCATAATTCAAGTGATTTACAAAGTATCATAAATGAATTTATCACCTGTCTTTTATAAAAAAATCAGAAAACTTTTAGAGATAGAAAAATTTTAAGAATCATATATTTTTCCTTTTTTGATTAATTTCATATAAGCATGTCTTTGTCTTTTAATGTCAAATAGGGATAAGCATGAAAGTTCAAGACGTAAAGACAAAAACATCATAAAAATGATTTAGACCAAAAACATATATAACATATTAGTCTAAGACATATGATTCATCATGCATAGCTTTAAAATGTGAATTCATCAAGAATTATACAAGCTTTCATTGTTAAGATATTTGTCATTTTTAGCTCATTTAATTTTATAAAATGAATCATCAAAATCATTCATGAGATTAAAATAAAATACAAAAAACAAATTTTTAATCTCGATAAGATAGGAAAAGCTTTTTCTTTTTAAGTAATTCATTTCATCTAAGCATGCATTTGTTTTTATATGCCAAATCAAATAGAAGTAACAACTTTCAAAGCCGAAAGACAAACTTCATCATAAAAATCATTAAGACAAAAATATAACACATTATTTCAAAACATAAAATTCAATTTATGATAATGTGTTTCATTTTATAATCAACCCTTTGTCTTTAATAAAAACTAGTATTAACATTCAAGAGAAAAGGCAAATTTCGAAAAACAAATCATCAAGTTGAATCTCATTAAGCATGTGGCATCTTCCAAAAAATTTGATTCAAGAGATTCACATGGATTCATCAAAACCAAAAACTTTAGAGATAGAAGAATTTTAAGAAACATACATTTCCTTTTTGTGATTTATTTCATGTAAGTATGCTTTTATCATTGTATAGATCCAAAAAAGTAAGTTTCAAGAGAAATCATTGAGACCAAGAACATGATACAACATTAATTTTCAAAACATTCATCTTGATTATTTTTAAGAGATTCATAAGATTCATGAAATGAATTCATTAACCTCAATAAGATCAAAAATACATTTTCATTTCATGCAATTGATTTTAGTATAGAAGATGTGCATCATGTTTAAAAATAAAAAGCAAATTAAAACATCAAGATACACATGCATGGATTAATCCTATTAGATGTACAAACATTATTACATATCATACAATCATCATTCATATTTTTAATTTTCAAATATTACTAGAAAGAAAAGCATGATATAATTTTTAAAAATAATTTTTTTATTTTCTACTAACTAAATCAAGCAACTCATGAAAAGATCATGTAATTTCAAAACAATGTAATAATATTTCGGGTGAGTTACTTATCATGTAGTCAAATCTCGTCAAAGTGCAATATGCCATTTCGCCTTTGGAAGTTCTTGATTCGTCCTTGTTGAATCTCGAATTTTGATGATGAAACTAATTGAGTGTGATTTGTTGTCTAACTACGTGTTGAGTTACGCAGGTCTACTATCGATCAGGATATTGGGTGTCGAGCCAGAGGTTCGGTCGACTATCGGCAAGAGGCTTCGTACGTCGGGCATCGGGCCAAGAAGTGCGGAGTTGCGCCATGGATATCGAGTTTGTTTGTGCAGGAGTAACTAACGAAAGGGATGAAGACGTAAAGCGAAATCAAGGGCCGAAGTCAAGTGCGATGGATCGCTGGGAGTTCATGAGCTTGACAAGAAAGATCGGCTTGCCAAAGAAGCTGGGAACTCGCCAAAATCATCGTGGAGTCCGAGAGCTTGCCGAGTCCGCAGGATGGTTTCAGGATCGCCTAAGACCGCGGAAAGTTCACTAAAGCTCGACTAAGAAGACTTGACTTATGGACTTTGTAATAGCTTAGGAAACATCTTTAAAATTGTAGTTAGCACATATTTTGGGTTAGGATTAGATAACCCAAAGTGGGGCCCATTGGGCCTTGATTAGATGAGTTTGGGCCAAAATTTTGGCCTAAACTAACTAGTTACGTATGCTATTGTAGCTATGTATCAGAAAAGATCAGAAGAAAGTGGGTGGAACCGTCACACTGCTAATATGCACGTAGCAATCGTCGGTACCATCAGCTCAGCATGCGTGGTGGCACCGTGTCACTCGACCACTAGAAACATTGAACTCCAAATTTATTTGAAATTTGGAGCCCAATTTTGAATCCACTTGATCTATAAATACCCCTCCCTTTCCCAGCTGAAAGGCAACCCTTTGAGCAAAAATTCTAAGTCTTGAGCTCTTGAAGTGTGTTGTAAAGTCTTATTTTTGCTAGTGTTCACCTTCTTCCTTTCTTGAGAGATCTTGTACAAGTGTGAACATCTTGTAAAGGGTTGTAAAGGGGTGTTTGATCCTTCCTTCAAAGGAATTGCTAGTGGAAGAGCGAAGCCTCATCGTAAAGGCTTCAAGAGTGGATGTAGGTCATTTGACCGAACCACTATACATCTTTGTGTCCATGAATGTGTGAGTGTTTACATTCTTGAAGCATTTCTTTACTTTGCTGCAAGTTATTTAGTTCATAGTTATTTCCTTTACGCAAGCAATTACTTTCAAGTTCTCTTTCGCCAAATCGAGATCTTCCTACGAACATGTGTTTTTGCAAAATCGGTTTCAAGAGTACGCTTTTAATCCGCTGCACTAATTCACCCCCCCCCTCTTAGTGCCGCTCGATCCCTAACAATTGGTATCGAGCCACGTTTCTTTCTCTTCGGATTTACACCCGTGAGAAATGGCTCTAAATAGTTTTCAAGAGGGCTTTTCGGTTTTTCATCCACCGCTTTTTAACGGTTCGACTATTACATATTGGAAAACTCGAATGAGAGTTTTCATGCTTTCAATGAACTTGGATTTGTGGAACATCATCGAAAATGGCTTTCAACCTTCCTCTAAACCGACGAACGAATGGTCGGATTTGGAGAAAAGGTTATTTTCTTTAAACGCAAAGGCTATGAATGCCTTATTTTGCGCTTTAGACAAAAATGAGTTCAACCGATTTCTACATGCTAAACGGCTTTTGATATTTGGCGAACTCTTGAAATCATGCACGAAGGAACGAGTAGAGTCAAAGACTCAAAAATTAATATTTTGATGCACGATTTTGAGATTTTCCGAATGGCACCAAGTGAGACTATCGATGACATGTTCTCCCGCTTTCTGATGTCATCAATAGTCTAAAAGCTCTTGGTAAATGTTTTTCAGACTTTGAACTCGTAAACAAGACTTTAAGATCTCTTCCAAAAAGATGGGATCCGATAATAACCGCAATACAAGAAACAAAAGATCTAAATAACTATCCTATTAATGAACTTATTGGGTCTTTAAAGACCTATGAAATGAGTTTCTTGAACGTTTAGAACATCATGAACATGATGAACATTTGGATCACCTTCTAAAGAACAAGAAGGTTTTTGAATATCGACAATGGATGCCACTTGAGTGATGACTCAAGTGATGAGGACAATGAGGACATTGAACACATAACAATGAATGTTAACAAGTTCATTAAACAAAAATTAAAAAACACAAATGAACTTGAACGGAGAAAGAGGCCAAAGAAGAAGAAGAAGGCTTGGAAAGAAGAATCAAGAAAAGAAGAAGCAAACTACGCTTTAATGGGCTTCACAATGAGGTAAGTAACTTAACTTCCTTGAATTATTTTGAAATTACTTGATGATTTCCATGAATGCTTAACTTAGTTTGTAGGATTTTTTTTTACGCTTTTTTGTGTTTTTAGAAATTAAAAAAAAAATTTCGAAATTATACTATGCTTTTCTTTATAGTATTTTTGAAAAGTAAACATATGAATGATGCAAGATTTGTGATAATGCTTAGGATTAATCCATGCATGTGTATCTTGATGGTTTACATTGTCTCCAAATATGATGCTTGATGATTTTATATCATGCATGAGCTTTTGAAGTAATAAAGTGTCATATTGTGATGATGAAACATATTTTTTGAATTTATAAATAGATGCATGAATTTGAACATGGCCTTTTAACATAAAAATTGAAAGTGTGCTATCATTTTTACATATTTGGTCTTGACGATTTTATGACTAAGCTTGTGTTTTATTTTGATACATGTTTTCATAAAAATTTTGAATATGCTCACATCAAATTGCTTAAAATGAAAATATTTTTTTCTCATTCTATTGAGATGAATGAATTCATGTTATGAGTCTTGTGAATCTCATAAAAATAAAAACATGGTGAATACTTTATAAAATGTGCCTCATGTTTTCGGTCTTAATGATTTCTCTTGAAATATGCTCTTGACCTATATGAAAACATGAATATACTCATATGAACGCCAAATAAATGAGAAATTACACTATCATGATGCTTTACGTGTAATGCTTTTGATCTTAATAGGCTAAATGACAACTTGTATTTCAAATTTATACAATGATGGCTTCCATATAAATGTTTGAACATACATTATGAAATCATCATTGAAATGAAAATATTAAAAGTTTGTTATCATGCTTAATGATTTTGTGATATCATATCTTGATGACAAACTCATGTTTTGTCTTAAATTTGATACTCATCTTGAAACATGAGCACACTTGGTTGAAACAAAATGAAACACATTATCATGATAAGTTGAATCTCATAATGTGTTATATTGTTGTCTTGACAATTTTTATAATGAAGTTTGTCTTTCGATGTTGAATGTTGATATTTCTATTTTATTTGACATTAAAAGATAAAGGCATGTTTATTTGAAGTAAATTATAAAAAGGAAATGCATGATTCTTGAAAATTTTTCTATCTCTAAAGTTTTTGGTCTTGATGAATCCATGTGGATCTCTTGAATCGAATCTTTTTGGAAAGTACCACATGCTTAATGTGATTCGACTTAATGACAATTTGTCTTTTCGTCTTGAATGTTGACATTTACTTTTATTAAGGGCAAATGCATGGTTATAAGAAGCAAATCACATATAAAAACAAAATATAATCCTTTATATCAATCTTATCAATTTTTCTATAAGAAATTCATGAATCCATGCTTATCATGTATGAATTTATTGAATGAGATTTTGAGGATGATTCTAGTTTTGACTAATGCTTGATTTGTATTTATGTCATAAGACACGTTTTAAAATTGAATCATGCTTCAATCATGTTCTTTCTCCCTTAATTCATTTTGTTCTCCTATATTTCCTTTTATTTACCATAGAGGAGAATCTTCTAAATGAATTACGAAATTGATGATTTGATAATAAGTGTTTATCAAAAATCTATTTATCATTTTGCAATCTCTAAAAAGTTGATAATCACTCATTCATGTTGTGAATCTCAAAATTTTTTGATTTGATTAGAGTTTCAAGTTGACAAAATGAGTTTGAATAATTTTATGACTCTCTCTTGATCTCTTGAAATCATGACATTGAATTCTTGACTTGAGATATTTTTGCAAATTGAAATACCTTCCTCTATGATTGCTTCCTTTACTAAAGAGGAAAACAATTCAAGTCTTGATATATCGATAAGTGATACTTGAAATTATTTTTATGATTCATGATGAATTTAGATCTATCATGTATAAATCAAGTTGTTGCTCTTACTATCAAATGAATCATGAGCCCTGACATCACATCTTTTATGATATAAAAATGATATGATTTCCTTACCTTGTATGCCTTTTGTGATGATTTGAACATTGATGTAAAACAAAATTTATATTCTTCCCTTTCCCTTTATTTCCTTCTTTAACGACAAAAGGGGAAAGAAAGCATGTTAACATCATTAATCATGACTTGATTTTGATTTCTTGAACTATATATTTGAGATTCTATTTATGAAATCATGATCGTGATGATTTGAAAACTCCTACATGTAAATCAAGATTTTCTTCATGACAAATATATATAAATTTTGTTTATTCATGAATTGATCTTTAATGAGATGACTTCCTTGTGTGATGATTGAAAATTAATTTTCTTTCTGATGAATCATTGAATCATGACTTGATCTATGCTATCTTTTATATATATATCATGATTCTTGATTGTATACCCTTTATCATGAATTGAAAATTGACGATAAAGAAAGTATTTCTGAATCATGATTTTGATTTCTCGGTGCTATATGTTTAGAATTTGGTTAAATATCATGATCTTGATCTTGCTAAAATGAATGGTTATGAATCATGAATGATATCTTTGATCCTTATTGATTTTTCATATTGATATCTATCATTACATGATATGATTGAATGATTGATTGATACAAATTTAAATGATGTGAAAAGCTGTTAAAGGAAGAAAACAATCTAAATTTTGATATTTCAATATTTGATACTTGGAATATTTTAAAATGTGTTCTTGATGAGAATGTTTGAAATTGCTCTTTTATCTCATGAATCTTTATCTTAATCTTGTTAAGAAAAATTTTAATGAACCATGAATCATATCTTTGGTATTCACGAATTAATCCTTATTGATATCTTTCATGAATTCTTTGAATCTATTGCCTTGAACTTTTGAATTGTGATGAATCAAAAATTTTTCTCCTATATGACTTCTCCTATATGTCATGCTTTGAATATTGATGAAGATTTTTTATTGATGGAAGTTGATATATGATATGAAAAGAGGATGTAAAAGAAAATCTTTGTATTTGATCCTACTATTCTTTTTGACAAAAACAAAGGGGGAGAAGATTTATTGCTAGTTTGCAACTTCAAATTTCCTAGCTCGATCATTGAAATGAAGGAACATCCTATCATGGAAATTTTAAATGTTGCTAGCATGCTACAAAAGCAAACTGCAAACTTGCTATGATGAATTGTAAGAAGCAAGTGATGGATTGCTATGCTTGGACATCCTTGAAAAATTTGCCATGATTGAATGTTGAATGTTGATGAAAATAGCTAGTATGTTGTAAAGTTTGCATATTCTTGAAAACTAGCTATGATGTTACTTCTCCTTTTGTTGATGACATAGGGGAGAAGTAGATTGATGACTTCATGCTTTGTATTGAATATTTTATATATTTGCATGATGGTTTGACTATTCTCATAAACATTGTGATGAATGTTGCTTGATCCGATAATCCAAGTGTTCTATCAATGGCATATTGATAGGGAGTTTGTGTTAAACTCCGGGAGTTATGGTTAACTCGTTACCATCAATTAGTTGTCATCATCAAAAAGGGGAGATTGTTGAATCTCGGATTTTGATGATGAAACTAATTGAGTGTGATTTGTTGTCTAACCGCGTTGAGTTACGCAGTCTACTATCGATCAGATATTGGGTGTCGAGCCAGAGGTTCTTGGCCGACTATCGGCAAGAGGCTTCACGCCGTCGCATCGCCAAGAAGTGGAGTTGCGCCATGGATATCAAGTTTGTTTGTGCAGGAGTAACTAACGAAAGGGATGAAGACGAAAGCAAAAATCAAGGGCCAAGTCAAGTGCGATGGATCGTTGGGAGTTCGCGAGCTTGACAAGAAAGATCGAAGCTTGCCAAAGAAGCTCGGGAACTCGCCAAAATCATCGTGGAGTCCGAGAGCTTGCCGAGTCCGCAGGATGGTTTCGAGGATCGCTGAAGACCGCCGGAAGTTCATCTAAGCTCGACGGAAGAAGACTTGACTCATGGACTTTGTAATAGCTCAGGAAACGTCTTTCAAATTCGTATTTAGCGCGTATTTTGGGTTAGGATTAGATGACCCAAAGTGGGGGCCCATTGGGCCGTGATTAGGATGAGTATGGGCCAAAATTTAATAGCATGCCAGAGCTAGCGCAAGTGTAGCATGGCCTGGTGCTTAACAGCACGCCAGCGAGCAACTCGTTCGCGGGAACCGCTGCTGACGGTAGAATCAAGTCGACGTCAGTGTGGTGGCACCGCCTCTGACCACTAGAAACATTGGAACTCCAAATTTATTTGAAATTTGGAGCCCAATTTTGAATCCACTTTGGATCTATAAATACCCCTCCCTTTCCCAGCTAAAAGGGAACCCTGTTGAGCAAAAGTTCTAAGTCTTGAGTTCTTGAAATGTGTTGTAAAGTCTTGTTTTTGCTAGTGTTCACCTTCTTCTTTTTCTTGAGAGATCTTGTACAAGTGTGAACATCTTGTAAAGGGTTGTAAAAGGGGTGTTTGATCCTTCCCATTCAAAGGAATTGCTAGTGGAAGAGCGAGCCTCATCAGAAAGGCTTCAAGAGTGGATGTAGGTCATTTGACCGAACCACTATACATCTTTGTGTCCATGAATGTGTGAGTATTTACATTCTTGAAGCATTTCTTTACTTTGCTGCAAGTTATTTAGTTCATAGTTATTTCCTTTACGCAAGCAATTACTTTCAAGTTCTCTTTCGCCAAATCGAGATCTTCCTACGAACATGTGTTTTTGCTAAATCGGTTTCAAAGTACGCTTTTAATCCGCTGCACTAATTCACCCCCCCCCCCTCTTAGTGCCGCTCGATCCCTAACAGTCCTTGGGTGCATTCCTCTTCTTTGGCCTCTTCCTCCATTCAAGTTCATTTTTGATTTTGGATTTTATTTAATGAACTTATTAAAATTCATTAAAAGTTCAAGGTCTTTAATATTGTCTTCATAAGTTGAGTCATCACTCAAGTGACATTTTATAGTTCGAAGTTCTAAACTCTTCCTATTCTTTGGAAGGTGGTTTATATGTTCATCACATTCTAAGAGGCTCATTTCATTTGTTATTAATGAGTCGATGAGTTTTTCAATAGACAAATTATTTAAATCTTTAGCCTCTTGTATTGTGATTACTTTAGGATCTCACCTTTTTGGAAGAGATCTTAAAATCTTATTTATAAGATCAAAATAAAAAATGATTTACCAAGAGCTTCTAGACTATTGATGACATCAGAGAAATAGGAGAACTAATAGGACCCTAGCAGGGTTGGGTCATACTCAACCATGTAGTATCTAATAATAACTCTGTGAGAGTGTAATAAACCTCACCTAGCCGCCTCTATCCTATAAAGAAGAGAAGCTAGGGTTTATATTTGGGTCTTTGTGCTTCCTAGCCGCCGGCCCCCTTGTTACTGGGCTGATCCGCTAAGGTTGAGGGCAAATTGGATAGTTCACTTAGGAAGCAGCCCATAGGGCTAGGGTTTGGAGCTCTATATAAGCTTGTAGCCTCCACCTCTTTGGAATAAGAAAAATCAATCTATAATTGTAGCCACTATGCTACTTGGAGGGTGGAACCCCTATAGCGTTCCAAGGGTTGATCCCCCTCAAAGATCAATCTCCATAGAATTCCTCTGGGGTTCTATCATCTAGTATCAGAGCAGTGATCTTGCTGCTTTTGCTGCCATCCCTGCCGCCCACCATCAGCCAAGCAATTCCCATAATTGCTCTTGACGTCGTCATCTCCACCGTCATCTCTTGACGTAGATCAATTCAATCTACAGTCGCCACCTCCAATTGCATCAGAGATCTGGTATTTTTCTACCACCAATACCTTTTGCTACTGTAATTTTTCATCTAAAATATCAAAAGAATTTTTTCTATCGATCCCTTGCCTACGAATTCCTTGCGTCGCAAAAGTTACCATCTTTGCGAACGAAGGATCGCTGCAGAAAATTTCTGCCGCGTGTTGCTGCCTTTAACCGATCTAATTGTTATCCTTTTTGAACAAAATTTTTTGTGCACCTCATAGATCATCTTGGCTCCCATATGTGATTGATCTATTATGGAATTCATCAAAAAAAAAATTCATGTGTTGCGGCAATCTCTCGTCGCAAACTGCTGAAATTTTTCGATGAGAATTCTGCTATCGCAACTTGCACCGATTTCTTTACTGCTTTGCTGCCGAAATTTCTTGATCCAATTTGTTATCCTTATTGCTATCTAAACTAAGATTCTACCATCAAACCCCCTCCTCAAACCCTTAAGTTTTCGCTGAAAATTTCATCGAGAACTGCTATTTCTTCGACAATTCTGCTCTTATGAGACAGCGCATATAGGCAGCAATTGTCACTGATTTTGTCAAATCTTTGCTGTAATCTACCACAGATCTAAAACCCTCTTCCCTAACCTTCATCCAGTACCATCACAGCCCAAAAACTCCATCAAACTGCAGCCCCAAACTACACCCAAAACAGCCATAAAACAAGCCTAAACCACAGCCTACATTCACTAATCCACCAACCCTTTCAACCACCACTTCTCTCAACCAATACATGCCTTTAACCTGACAAAAAAAAAGAGATCTTAATATTACAGCTTTGGAGACATATGCTATGGCATCCGAGGAGGCAATTGATGCTAAATTCGAAGCCTTCGAGACATGAATGAAGGAGAAGATTCGGACTCTCTTTGTCGAACTTAGTTTGGGTCGACCACCGAGCCCAAAGAAATCACATCAAGGAGAGAGCTATAATCGAAGAGATGACCTCCAGGAGAGGGGAGGCTCTATGACCGATCCCCACTATCCACGCATGAGGGTGGACTTCCCTAGATGGGAGGAAGGAGACCCGATTGGTTAGATCTCGCGCGCGGAGCGATATTTTCGGTACCACAAAACCGCAGATGGATTTATGGTAGAAATTATAGCTATACATCTTGAAGGGGATGCCATACAATGGTTTGATTGGTTTGAACACACTCATGGAGTCCTCTCATGGCGACAATTCAAAGAAGGACTGCTGATCCATTTCGGACCAACCGATTACGAGAACATCGATGGACAACTAGCAAAGATCCGATAAACCTCCACCATCCAGGAGTATCAAACTAGGTTTGAAAGGTTATCTAATCAAATTCATGATTGGTCTGAAAATAGTTATTAGGGACATTTATTGAGGGCTTAAAGCCGGAGATCCGAGGAGAAGTTAAAGCGCGACAACCGTACATGCTTATGGCAGCCATCTCTTTCGCACGACTTCAGGAGGAGCGATTGAACCACGAAGCTTGGAGGACTAGGGTCGCTCGCTCCCTTACCAGCAATATTAAAGCCCTCAACCCCCCCTACTATTAGCCGAGCTCCTGCACCAAAAAGGTTGACAAGAGAAGAGCTTCGAGACCGATCTGCCAAAGGGTTATGTTGGCATTGTGATGAGCCATGGAGCCGCGAGCATCATTGTAAAAAGGGAGACTTCTTGTGATTGAACCAGTGGAAGAAGAGATCAGTGAATAGCCAAAAGAGAGTCTTGAACATGAGGATGAAGATGTGGAAGAAGAGCCACAATCAACCGACTTTATGATACATGCGCTAGCCGGCCACTCAAATCCGTAAACGATGAAAGTTAGAGGCCTGCTCAAACAATAACCAATCACCATTCTCATTGATATAGGTAGCACTAATAACTTTCTAAATAGTAAGGTTGCTGCTCAGATGGCGCTCCACATCGAAGGTTGTAGCAAGTTCGACATAAAGGTCGCCGACGGCCGAATCCTAAAATGCGACCAAAGATGCCCATAGGTGAAACTATTACTGCAGGACCAAAAAATTATTGCCGACTTCTTCCTCCTACCAATTGATGATTATGAGGCTTTGCTGGGCATAGAATGGCTGACGACACTAGGTGATGTCCCTTGGAACTTTTCCAAATTGATTATGAAATTCTATTGCAAAGGCAAGGTCACCCTACACGGGAAGCGCGGAAGCAACGTAACCATCGTTTCAACCCAACGAATGGAGAAAGTTTTACACAAGATAAATAGTGGCTTTCTTATGCATCTCCAGCAGCAACCAGAGGGGGAGAAAACAGAAATTAAAGATCAAAATATCACCCAACTGCTTATTGAATTTGATAATGTTTTTGTTGAATCGCGCAGTCTTCCTCCTACTCGGCAACATGACCATTGAATTCCAATCCTTCCGGCAAACCACCAGCAAACACTCAGCCTTACCGCTATCCTCACCTCCAAAAAGATGAAATTGAGAAGATCATGAAGGAAATGCTTGAAACAGGGGTGATTCGGCCAAGCTGCAGCCCCTACTCCTCACCAGTGCTACTTGTGCACAAGAAAGACGGAACTTGGTGGATGTGCATCAACTACTGAGCTCTAAATAACATCACTGTCAAGGATAAGTACCCAATACCAGTGGTGGATGAACTTCTTGATGAATTAAAAGGAGCTCGAGTCTTCACGAAGTTGGACCTTCAATCCGATTACCACCAAATTCGGGTATGTTAAGGTGACATCCCAAAAACTGCTTTCCGCACTCATAACTGTTAGGATCTAAAAGGCACTAAGAGGGGGGGTGAATTAGTGCAGTGGATTAAAAATCATACTCTTGAAATCAATTTTTAAAAAACACAAGTTCAGAGAAGATTTCGATTTGGCGAAAGAGAACTTGAAAGTAATTGCTTACGTAAAGGAAATAACTATGAACTAAACAACTTGCAGCCAAGTAATGAAATGATTCAAGAATTGAAACACTCACACATTTATGGACACAATGATGTATAGTGGTTTGGTCAAATGACCTACATCCACTCTTGAAGCCTTTACGATGAGGCTCCGCTCTTCCACTAGCAAATCCTTTGAAGGGGAAGGACCAAATACCCCTTTTACAACCCTTTATAAGAAGTTCACACTTGTACAAGATTTCTCAAGAGAAGAAGAAGGTGAACACTTAGCAAGAACAAGACTTTTCAACACTCTACAAAAGCTCAAGACTAAGAATTTTTGCTCAAAAGGGTTGCCCTTTCTTAAGAAAGGGGGTATTTATAGATCCAAAGTGGATTCAAAATTGGGCTCCAAATTTGAAATCAATTGCGCCGGCGTGTCCAAGGTGATCGAGCGACCAGGCTGAGTACCTGCCACAGTTACATAGGGGCGGCGGTGCTACCGCCTGTGCAGTGGTTCCACCGCTATTACAGAGCTGCGGTGCTACCACCCTGTGCAGCGGTACACCGTCATAGCATGCATGAGCATGCTACAGTAGCATGCATGCATGTAGCTGGTTCGGTTTGGGCCAAAATTTTGGCCCAAACTCATCCTAATCAAGGCCCAATGGGCCCCCACTTTGGGTTATCTAATCCTAACCCAAAATACGTGCTAACTATGAATTTTAAAGATGTTTCCTAAGCTATTACAAAGTCCGTAAGTCAAGTCTTCTTCCGTCGAGCTTCCGGCGAACTTCCGGCGGTCTTCCGACGATCCCTCGGAAACCATCCTGCGGACTCTGCAAGCTCCTGACTCCACAATGATTTTGGCGAGTTCCCCGAGCTTCTTTGGGAAGCTTCGATCTTTCTTGTCAAGCTCGCGAACTTCCGACGAACCTCCCGCGAGCTCCAAAACCCTTCGGCAAGCTCCCTACTGCTTTCTCGCCAGTTCGAAGCACTCCCAATGAATCTTCAGGCTTCCATCAAACTCTCGAACTCCCAACGATCCATCGCACTTGACTTCGGCCCTTGATTTCGCTTTACATCTTCATCCCTTTCGTAGTTACTCCTACACAAACAAACACCAAACACTCTACTTCGATCTAGACAGTTATTACAACGCGAATTGACATTCGGGCCGTTCGACACATCATTGGTTGGCGCCGTCCGATCCTTCGGCACATCGCCCTCTCTAGCGGCTTGTTGCCCAATCGATGGTTGACCTCCGCAACCTCGATATCCATGGTGCAACTCCGCACTTCTTGGCCCGATGCCCGACGTACGAAGCCTCCTGCCGATAGTCGATCGAACCTCCGGCTCGACATCCAATATCCTGACGTGATCACCTCCGGCGCAACGTCAATTCCTCCAGCGTTAACTGTCTAATCCTGATCGATAGTAGACCTGCGTAACTCAACACGCAGTTAGACAACAAATCACACTCAATTAGTTTCATCATCAAAATCCGAGATTCAACAATCTCCCCTTTTTGATGATGATAACTAATTGATGACTGACGGAGTTAACAATAACTCCCCGGAGTTAACAATAACTCCCCGGAGTTAACCATAACTCCCAGGAGTTTAACACAAACTCCCCCTAACAATATGCCATTGATAGAACACTTGGATTATCCAGATCCAAGCAACATTCATCACAATGTTTATGAGAATAGTCAAACCATCATGCAAATATATATAAAATATTCAATACAAAGCATGAAGTCATCAATCTACTTCTCCCCTATGTCATCAACAAAAGGAGAAGTAACATCATAGCTAGTTTTCAAGAATATGCAAATCTTTACAACATACTAGCTATTTATCACATCATACAACATTTTTACAATACAACATCAAATAATACCATTCAATCATAGCAAGTTTCAAGGATAGACAATGATGGTAATTTTCACTTGCTTCTTGAGATGTGCAAGTAGGCACCTTGTTTCTCATGATAGCAATATTTGCATCCTTTGATATAACAATTCTTAGCTTCTCATGAAGTTGCAAAATAGGAATCAAGATGACAAATTTTTGCAATGTTCGAGCTAAAAACTTTCTCCCCTTTGTTAGCATCAAAAGAAAGGAGGATCAAATATTTCAAATAATCTTGCATGAGATTCAACAATCATTTGTAACAAAAATGTAAGCAATTTTGAAGAAGTAAAATTGAGCAAGATTTTTGCCTTTCTTGAGATAACAGCAAAACTTTTTGCTTCTCAATGTTCAAGCTAGCAAAATTTTTCTTTTGATGCACAAGTTAGCAATTTTCTTCCTCTTGAATGAGCTAGCAAATTAATCATGCAAGCTAGCAATAAATCTTCTCCTCCTTTGATTTTGTCAAATAGAAGGGAAGAATATAATTCTTTTCCCTTTACATGAGTGCTTCCATCATAACAAAATAACAAATTTCCATCATGAATTTTTAACATATCAAGTCATGAATTCAAGAGAGTCATAAACAAATCATGGTATGAGGGAAATTTATGACAAGCAATAATGATAAGCTAGTATACTTTGCAATACGCAAACTAGCTCTCTTTCAATTTTTCTCATTTGCACCTAAGTTTCCCTTTTGCAAGTAATCAACTTCATGTTTGCAATGAGCTAGTAATTTTTGTAAAATTTATAACATTTTAAAACTGTAAGCTCATGAGTTAAAAAATAATGCAACTTTGTAATTTCTTTCTTCTCATTTTGAATAGTGTAAGTTTTGCCTTTTTGCAAGTTCTAGGTAGCTATGTTTGCTACTTTCACTTGTGATGCATAAGCTAGCAAGCTAACTCCCCTTTTGTCACTATCGAAAAGAAGGGATGAATAATATTTCAATGCAATAATTTTGCATCAATCAATATTTCAATTTTTTCAAGATGTATACAAGATGGTATTAAAACATGAGAAATCATGTCATGAAGGATATCAATATGTAAATTCAACAAGAATCAAAACCAAAAGATATCATCCATGATTAATAACTTTTCATTTTAGCAAGATCTAGATTCATATTTATCAATTTTTAATTCAAGATAAATGTCATACAACCAAGAATCATGATATATAAAAGCATATTAATATTAAGGATCAAATCATGATTACAAGTGCCAACATATTTTCTTTTCATTCATTTTTAAGCCATGATAAATGATTCAAATATTAAGCACATTTTTTTATCAAATTTTCAATCATCACATAAGGCATTCAAGGAAGTATTGAAACAATAAAAAGAATCAATTTTAGCATATAATGTTTCAATCTTCAATCTTGAGTCATGAATCCAAAAGTCATGAATCAAAAGGTTCATGAATCATTTTGACAAGTCTCTTTTAGGAAATAACAAGTGGAAGTCTTAGGAGATCACACACAAGATCTTGATTCATACATAGGAATTTTTACTAAGATCACATTTCATAAGAATCAAGACACGAATTCATAAAAATTCAAGTATTGAATTCCGAGAAATCAAAAGACAAGTTACATTTCATTTAAGGAATTTTCTTTTGATAAGACGGAAGGAGCATGGTAAAAGATCTTGATTTATAAAGAGTTTCAAGTCATAGTTGTCAAGATCATGATTTCAATAAAATTTCTTTATAGCAAAATGAAATCTTTTAGAACTTGATTCAAGCATTAAATATGTCTTAACAAGTCATAATTCTAGAAGATTCAAGAATCATTAAAAGAAAAATCATTCAAGCTCAATTTATCAAGTCAAGACTCATAATTAAATTATTATTTTTGAGATTAATAACATGAATAAAGTCATTACCGTATCATCAAAATCTCATTCGTAATTCTAATGATTTATAAAATATCATAAATGAATTTATCACTTGCCTTTCATCAAAAATTGAAAATCAAACTTTATCATAAAATTGTCAAGGCATAAATGCAACATATTATTCCAAGACATGAGATTTAATTTATCATGATAATATGTTTCATGTTTCAAAAGATGAGTATCAAATTTTAAAACCGAAACATGAGTTTGTCATCAAGATATAATATCACAAAGTCATTAAGCATGATAACAAACTTCTAATATTTTCATTTCAATGATGATTTCATAATGTATGTTCAAATATTTATACGGAAGCCATCATTGTATAAATTTGAAATACAAGTTGTCATTTAGCCCATTAAGATCAAAAGCATTACACGTAAAGCATCATGATAGTGTAATTTCTCATTTTTTATGTGTTCCATTTCAAGTGATTTGACGTTCATATGAGTATACTCATGTTTTTCATATAGGTCCAAAGAGCATGTTTCAAGAGAAATCATTAAGACCAAAACATGAGGCACATTTTTAAAATATTCATCATGTTTATTTTTATGAGATTTACAAGACTCATAACATAAATTCATTCATCTCAATAGAATGAGAAAAAAATACATTTTCATTTTAAGCAATTTGATGTGAGCATATTCAAAATTTTTATGAAAACATGTATCAAAATAAAACACAAGCTTAGTCATAAAATCGTCAAGACCAAATATGTAAAAATGATAGCACACTTTCAATTTTTATGTTAAAAGGCCATGTTCAAATTTTTGCCAAAATCATGCATCTATTTATAAATTCATAAAATATGTTTCATCATCACAATATGACACTTTATTACTTCAAAAGCTCATGCATGATATAAAATCATCAAGCATCATATTTGGAGACAATGTAAACCATCAAGATACACATGCATGGATTAATCCTAAGCATTATCACAAATCTTGCATCATTCATATGTTTACTTTTCAAAAATACTATAAAGAAAAGCATAGTATAATTTCGAATTTTTTTTTAATTTCTAAAAACACAAGAAAAGCATAAAAAAAATCCTACAAACTAAGTTAAGCATTCATGGAAATCATCAAGTAATTTCAAAATAATTCAAGGAAGTTAAGTTACTTACCTCATTGTCGAAGCCCATTAAAGCGTAGTTTGCTTCTTCTTTTCTTGATTCTTCTTTCCAAGCCTTCTTCTTCTTCTTTGGCCTCTTTCTCCGTTCAAGTTCATTTGTGTTTTTTAATTTTTGTTTAATGAACTTGTTAACATTCATTGTTATGTGTTCAATGTCCTCATTGTCCTCATCACTTGAGACATTACTCAAGAGGCATTTCATAGTTCGAGTTCAAAACCTTCTTTCTTCTTTAGAAGGTTGTTCATGTGTTCATCATGTTTATCATATTCATCATGTTCCATTTCATAGGTCTTTAAGGACCCAATGAGTTCATCAATAGAATAATTATTTAGATCCTTTGATTCTTGAATCGTTATTTTAGGATCCCACCATTTTGAAAGGGATCTTAAGATCTTGTTAGTGAGTTCAAAATCCGAAAAACTTTTACCAAGACTTTTCAAGCTATTGACGACATCCGTGAAGCGGGTGTACATGTCGTCGATAGATTCGCTTGGTGTCATTTGGAAGAGCTCAAAATCATGCAACAAGAGGTTTACTTTCGAGTCTTTAACTCTACTAGTTCCCTCATGTGTGATTTCAAGAGTTCGCCAAATGTCAAAAGCCGTTTCGCACATAGAAATCCGATTGAACTCGTTCTTGTTCAAAGCACAAAATAAGGCATTCATAGCCTTTGCATTTAAAGAAAATGACCTTTTCTCCAAAACCGACCATTCGTTCGTCGGTTTAGAGAAAGGTTGAAAACCATTTTCGATGATGTTCCACAAATCCAAATCCATTGAAAGCATGAAAACTCTCATTCGAGTTTTCCAATATGTGTAGTCCGAACCGTTAAAGAACGGTGGACGAAAAATCGAAAAGCCCTCTTGAAAACCATTTAGAGCCATTTCTCACAGGTGTAAATCCAAAAGAGAAAAAACGTGACTCTGATACCAATTGTTAGGATCTAAAAGGCACTAAGAGGGGGGGTGAATTAGTGCAACGGATTAAAAATCGTACTCTTGAAATCGATTTTTAAAAAACACAAGTTCGTAGGAAGATTTCGATTTGGCGAAAGAGAACTTGAAAGTAATTGCTTATGTAAAGGAAATAACTATGAACTAAACAACTTGCAGCCAAGTAATGAAATGATTCAAAAATGTAAACACTCACACATTTATGGACACAATGATGTATAGTGGTTCGGTCAAATGACCTACATCCACTCTTGAAGCCTTTACGATGAGGCTTCGCTCTTCCACTAGCAAATCCTTTGAAGGGAAGGACCAAATACCCCTTTACAACCCTTTATAAGAAGTTTACTCTTGTATAAGATTTCTCAAGAGAAGAAGAAGGTGAACACTTAGCAAGAACAAGACTTTTCAACACTCTACAAAAGCTCAAGACTAAGAATTTTTGCTCAAAAAGGTTGCCCTTTCAAACCGAGAAAGGGGGTATTTATAGATCCAAAGTGGATTCAAAATTGGGCTCCAAATTTGAAATCAATTAGTGGTGGTGTACCCACTTTGTGTGTTGCATGATCGACGTGAAGCGGTGCCACCGCTTCTGTGCAGCGGTTCCACCGCGGCTACATAGGCGGTGCTGCACGCCCAGCAGGTGGTACTACCGCCTGCTACAATAGCCGGGCTATAGTACTTTGGCTACAGTAGCATGCTACAGTAACATGCATGCACGTAGCTGGTTCGGTTTGGGCCAAAATTTTGGCCCAAACTCATCCTAATCAAGGCCCAATGGGCCCCCACTTTGGGTTATCTAATCCTAACCCAAAATATGTGCTAACTACGAATTTTAAAGATGTTTCCTAAGCTATTACAAAGTCCGCAAGTCAAGTCTTCTTTCGTCGAGCTTCCGGCGAACTTCCGGGTCTTCCGACGATCCCTCGGAAACCATCCTGCGGACTCCCGGCAAGCTCTCGGACTCCACGATGATTTTGGCGAGTTCCCCCGAGCTTCTTTGGCAAGCTTCGATCTTTCTTGTCAAGCTCCGCGAACTTCCGACGAACCTCCCGGCGAGCTTCCGAAAACCCTTCGGCAAGCTCCCTACTTGTTCTCGGCCAGTTCGGCAGCACTCCCAATGAATCTTCAAGCTCCACAAACTCTCAACTCCCAACGATCCATCGGACTTGACTTCGGCCCTTGATTTCGCTTTACGTCTTCATCCCTTTCGTAGTTACTCCTACACAAACAAACACCAAACACTCTACTTCGATCTAGACAGTTATTACAATGCGAATTGACATTCAGTTGCCCGACACATCATTGGTTGGCGCTTCGTCCGATCCTTCGGCACATCGCCCTCTCTAGCGGCTTGTTGCCCAATCGATGGTTGACCTCTGCAACCTCAATATCCATGGCGTAACTCCGCACTTCTTGGCCCGATGCCCGACGTACGAAGCCTCCTGTTGATAGTCGACCGAACCTCTGGCTCGACACCCAATATCCTGACGTGATCACCTCCGCAACGCGTCAATTCCTCCGTCAAGCCTAATCCTAATTGATAGTAGACTGCGTAACTCAACACGTAGTTAGACAACAAATCACACTCAATTAGTTTCATTATCAAAATCCGAGATTCAACAATAACAACCATTATGAATTCTTGGTAATGCCCTTTGGACTCACTAATGCTCCTTCAACCTTCTAAAGTCTCATGAACGATATTTTTGGAGCTTTCTTCGTAAATTTGTGCTAGTATTTTTTGATGATATTCTCATTTATAGCCCTTCTCTTGAGACTCACTTTCAGCACTTGCGAATTGTTTTGACGATCCTTCGAGAGAACTCTTTTTGTTAAACTATTAAATTGCAACTTTCTCCAACAAAAAGTAGAGTATCTTGGGCATATAATATCAGAAGAAGGAGTGGCCATAGACCCAACAAAAATCAAAGCAATACAAGGCTGGCCGAAACCTACAAATGTGAAATTGCTGCGTGGGTTCCTTGGACTAACAGGCTACTACCGAAAATTCGTAAAGGACTTTGGGAAGATTAGTGCCCCCCTCACTTCTCTACTAAAAAAAGATGCCTTCCTATGGTCAAACAAAGCCTCCACTGCCTTCGACAGACTTAAGGCAGCCATGACGACGACACCGGTGCTAGCGCTACCAGATTTTAGCCGACCCTTCATCATTGAGGCCGATGCATCGGGAGTTGGAATTGGAGCCATTCTCATGCAAGATGGTCAACCACTCGCATACACTAGTAAGGCGTTGTCTCCCTCCTATCAAAAAATATCTATCTATGATAAGGAGATGCTCGCCATTGTGCATGCAGTAACAAAGTGGAGACCCTACCTGAATGGCCAACGATTTCAGATTAAAACCGACCATAGAAGCCTTAAGTACTTTTTGGAGCAGAAGATATCATCCCCGGAGTAGCAAAAATAGGTAACCAAACTTCTCAGATTTGATTATGAAATTATTTACAAAAAGGGGAAAGAAAACGTTGTTGTAGATGCACTCTCACGGCTCCCTCAACAAGCTGAATTTTCGGCCATCTCTCTTCCTACCACCGGCTTCCTCGAGGGCATTAGGGAGGAATGGAAGAAGGATCCAGAAACTAGCAACATCATAAAAAAATTAGAGGAGGATCCAAGTGCAATAGCTCACTATACTTGGGATTCGAGGGATCTACACTATAAAGGTCGTATTGTGCTTATACCAAACTCCCCTTGCATCAAAGTCATTCTACGAAATGCACTCCACACCTTCAGTAGGGCACTCCGGATTTCTAAGAACCTACAAAAGAGTGAAGCAAAACTTTTATTGGAAAGGGATGAAAAAAATTATTTCTGAATACGTAGCACAATGTGATGTATGTCAACAACAAAAAGGTGAAACAGTGGCGAGTCTAGGGAAACTACAACCACTACCCATACCTGACTCGGTGTGGACTGACATCTCCATGGACTTCATCGAAGGGCTGCCACCTTCCAAAGGTAAAAGTACAATCCTTGTGGTGGTTGATCGACTTACGAAATATGCTCATTTTTGTGCTATGCGAAATCCCTACACTGTTAGTATTGCTCAGATTTTCATAGAAAATATTGTTAAACTGCATGGGATGCCAAGGTCCATTGTAAGTGATCGTGACAGGGTCTTCACTAGTAAATTTTGGACTGAGTTATTTCAATTGTAGGGCACCAAACTTAAGATAAGCATTGCATATCATCCACAAACTGACGGCCAAACAGAAGTGGTGAATAGGTATTTAGAGACATACCTTTAGTATTTTGCCAGTGATCGGCCAAAGGAGTGGACGAAATGGCTCCCCTAGGCCGAATGGTGGTACAATACTACATATCATTCATCTACAAAATGTACCCCATATGAAGCATTATATGGTCGGCTGGCTCCTATGATTCCAAAGTTTGTAATTGGCTCGGCTAAGGTAGATCAGGTCGACCAAGATTTAATTGACAAGGATAAACTCCTACAGTTGCTAAAAGATAATCTCTCTACCGCTCAAGCTAGAATGAAGCAACAAGCTGACACACGAAGAAGTGAAAGAGAATTTTTTATAGGAGATTGGGTTTATCTTCGCCTACAGCCATACAAACAATTATCCATCAGCACACGAGCCTTCGTGAAGCTATCTCCACATTTTTATGGGCCTTATCAGATCATAGAGCTTATTGGAGCTGTAGCGTACAGACTTAAATTACTTGAAGATGCTAAAATTCACCCTGTCTTCCACATGTCATGCTTGAAGCCCAAGTTGGGAGAACACGAGACACCCTAGATCCAACTGCCCAACACCACTGATGATGGAAATATTCAAGCCCAACCACAAGCCATCCTCGACCGCAGAGTCGTGATGCGTCGTCGACGTCCCTCTACTGAAGTACTAGTACATTGGACTAATTTACCACTCGAAGATGCCACATGGGAATCATATGAGGAGTTGAAGACCCGGTTCCCTTAGTTCATGGATCCCCAGCCTTGAGCACAAAGCTAATTCGAAAAGGGCGGGCTTGATAGGACCCTAGCAGGGTTGGGTCCTACTCAACCATGTAGCATCTAATAAAAACCCTGTGAGAGTGTAATAAACCCCACCTAGCCACCTCTATCCTATAAAGAAGAGAGGCTAGGGTTTATATTTGGGTCTTTGGGCTTCTTAGCCGCCGCCCCCCTTGTTACTGGGCCAGCCCGCTAAGGTTGAGGGCAAATTGGGTAGTTCACTTAGGAAGTAGCCCATAGGGCTAGGGTTTGGAGCTCTATATAAGCTTATAGCCTCCACCTCTTTGGAATAAGAAAGATTAATCTAGAATTATAGCCACTAAGCTACTTGGAGGGTGGAACCCCTATAGCGTTCTAAGGGTTGATCCCCCTCAAAGATCAATCTCCATAGAATTCCTATAGGGTTCTATCAAGAATATGTCACCGATAGTCTCACTTGGTGCCATTTGAAAAAGCTCAAAATCATGCAATAAGAGGTTTACTTTCGAGTCTTTGACTCTACTAGTTCCCTCGTGTGTGATTTCAAGTATTCATCAAATATCAAAGACTGTTTCACAAGTTGAAATATGATTAAACATATTTTTGTCTAAGGTGTAAAATAAGGCATTCATAGCCTTTGCATTGAACGAAAAAGATTTTCTCTCTAAATCTAACTATTCGTTTATCGGTTTAGAGGAAAGTTGAAAGTCATTTTCAATAATATTTCATAAATTTAAATCCAAAAAAATCAAGAAAACTCTCATTCGAGTTTTTCAATAAGTGTAGTTTGATCCGTTAAATAATGGAGGACAAACAATTGAAAAACCCTCATGAAAGCTATGAAGAGTCATTTCTCATGGGTGTGAATCCAAAAAAGAAGTAACCAGGCACTGATACCAATTGTTGGGATCTAGAGAGGCACTAAGAGGCAGGGGTGAATTAGTGTAGTAGTTAAGAATGATAAATTTTGACAATTTAAAAAATACTTTCGGAACCTTCGTATGATAAAAAGATATTTTTTTCAAAAGCATATCGAAATACTTGAGCATGTGAGTGATTGTAAGAGGATAAAGAAGAAGTCGGATGATTGCAGAAAAATGAAATAGTTTATAGCAATATAAATGACAATAAAAAAACACAAATCGATTTCTATAGTGGTTCGGTCATTCGACCTACGTCCACTCTCGATTCCTCTTCTCTTAAGGCCACTGGCTTTTCCACTAGTTATCTTCCTTCCAACGGGTGAAGATAAGTTCCCTTACAGCGCTCTCTCCTTTTGATGGGCGTAGGAAATAACCTTTACAAGCACTTCACTCCTCTCATTTTTCTAAAATCAGATGAAGGCTAGATGAGCGATTTCTAAAGAGATTTGAACAACGTTTTTCTACTTTCAAAGTGTGTGTGCTTATCACTTTAACCCAGGGATGGAATGAGATTTTTATAGGCTCCAATCTGATTTAAACTTAAGAGCCAAAAACCTTCCCATCGTGGGTTTATCGAGTACTAGCGGTACCACCGCTAGTTTGACCCTGACACTGGTGGTACTATCGCTTATCTGGTGGTACCACCGCTTGACACACTAACATGGTCAGTGTACTGGGTGGTACCACCACTTAGTATAGCTTGGGGAGCTAGACTTGGGTGGTGTCACCACCCCAATCTGGCAGTGCCATTGCTACACAAGGTCTAGCACTTCTGGTTGGACCGTAAACTCAGCCCAAACCAATCGATTACCCGGCTTAATTGGTCCCAACCAGGGTTATAGGATTAACACCTAATCCTAACCCCAATTATATGCTAACTATGAAATTAAAAATATTTTCTAAGCTAATACAAAGTTTGGCACATCAAGTCTTCCTCCGATGAGCTTCCGGTGAACTTCCAGTGGTCTTCCAACGAACCCTCGGACACCATTCGTGAACTCCTGCCAAGCTCATGGACTTCTCGATCGATCTTGGTGAGTTCCGATGAGCTTCTTCAGCAAGCTCCGATCTTTCTCGGCGAGCTCTGCGAACTTCCAACGAACCTTCTAGCGAACTTCTGAAAACCCTTCGGCATGCTCCCTACTCATTCTTGGCTAGTTTTGGCAGCACTCCCAACGAATCTTCGGACTTCCGTCGAACTCTCGAACTCCTAATGATTCCATCGCACTTGACTCCAGCACTTTATTTCACTTTATGTCTTCATCTTTATTATAGTTAGTCCTACATACTAAGTAAATCTTAACCCTACTTTGATCTAGATAATTATTAAATGAATCAACATCCTGTTACCTGACACGTCATTGTTCGGCGCTTCATCCAATTTTTTGGAGTATCTTCCTCTCTTACAGCCTGTTGCCCAATCGGCGGTTCACCTCCACAACCTGGATCTCCTTGGCACAACACACTCTTCTTGGCCCGATGCCCGATGTCCGAAGCCTTCTGTCAATCGTCGATCGGACTTTCGGCTCGATGTCCAATCTCCTGACATGATTTCTTCCGGTGTTACATTGATTTATCCTGTGTCAACTATCTAATCCTAATCGATAATAGATCTGCATCACTCAAAATATAGTTAGATAATAAAACACTATCAATTAGTTTCATTATCAAAATCTGAGATTCAATAGAGACACCAACGATATCTTATATGAGTACTATATTCTTTGACGTCAGATTTACAAGTTTGGAAAACTCCAGATCTAGTATAACCGATTCTCGAGAATCGTAGCCAACCTTACGAAGGCAATTGAGTGTCAATAGAGGATCATCCACTCTTGGTATCGTGAGAGAAATATCTTACGTATGCTCACTTAGGAAAAATCTTTAGCTAAGGTCGTTCGGATTGAGAGAGAATGAGTTCTCAGGGAGAATCCGATTAGAGCAAGACTCGGATAGGATTTCATATGGGCCTTATATTGCCATACCCAATATACGATCTCTGGGATATTAGTTAGATGATGGACTATAGATACATGGTAATTGAGGATAGACTAGTCCGATGGATTAGATCCCCCTGTACCGTCTAGGGACTATGGCGTAGTGGCTTAGTACGTCCATAGTCGATGAGTCAAGTGAATTATTATGGAGATAATTATTCACTATATCAGAAGGAGTTCTGACTAGAGCGACTCATGACCAGCTCAGTATTGAGCCTAGAGGGTCACACACATTAGGTGGATATTACGACGAGTAGAGGTGTAGATATAAGATATCTACGGAGCCTTTAGTTTGGATCCTGTGGATAAGATCCAATTTGATAATTGGATAGAGATCCAATTGGATGATTGGATAGAGATCTAATTGGATGTTTGGATAAGATCCAATTGGATAATTGGATAGAGATCCAATAAGGATAGGATCTATTAAAGGATAAGCTTCATGCACCTCTATAAATAGGAGGAACTTCATGGTTCATAGGCTAGAGCTATTAGTGGTCACCCCTCCTATTCTCCTTAGCCTCCACTCCTCCTCCTTAGCTCCGGCAGCCTTGTGGTGCACGTGGAGACAGAGATCCCCCGGTGATCTGAGGAGTGTCGTTACTGCGTCCACTGTGTGGATTAACACTAGAGAGAAGTATGCTAGCGCCCCTTCATCCTCTTCATTAGATCTAAAATTTTCAGAGATATATGATCTTCTTAGGTAATACTTCTAACATGATACGTGTGGTTTTTCAGATTAATGATTTTTTCATGCACCAATCGTCGCACAATGACCAAGTACTTAACTATAGGAAATCTAATCTTTTTTTTATTTTTTGCTACACTTGAGATGTTGATTCATGATTTCCCAGTACACCTGCACTATTTATGACCCTCTCGAATAACCTATGACTGGGATTATTTATGGTCTATTTTTAAAGGTGAATCGGGCTTATTATCATGATTTGACTCCCATTGCATAGATCCAAGGACCTCATAATATACATCCAGATAATATGAGAAAATATCAATAATCATAAGTAAAGAGATTAAGCAATGTGTTACAGGTGCCATCTGTTAGAACCCTCCGCGGATTCTAAGCTTGGGGTTGATCTCTATAGTGGATCGGCCTCCTTGGAACTCTATAGGGGTTCCTTCCTCCAAGTTGCTGCTCAAAGGCTACTAAAAGATTAATCTCTTCATTGATTAAAAGAGGATGAATACATGGCTATTTATAGGGCTTCTAAGCCCCAACTCCTAATAGGACTCTTACTCAAGACTCCTACTTCTAACCAACTTCTAATTAGGACTCCTTCTCTAGTAGGATTCCTAATTCTAATAGGACTTTTTCCCTAATAGGACTTCTACTTCTAATAGAACTCTTTTCCTAATAGGACTCCTACTTCTAATAGGACTCTTTTCCTAATAGGACTCCTACTTCTAATAGAACTCGTTTCCTAATAGGACTCCTACTTCTAATAGGACTCTTTTCCTAATAGAACTCCTACTTTTAATAAGACTCTTTCTCTAATAGGACTCCTTTTCTAAGAAGCAACCTAACCCTAACCTAGCTGACCTCTTCACCTCTTTAATAGGGGTCGGCTAGATAGAATTTACATGAATACCCTTATCAATGAAACTAAATTAGAACTCTCATAGCTAGAGTCCTAACAGACCTGCCCTCTTCAAATCAGCCTTGTCCTCGAGGCTAACATTCCATGAATTCTGGGAATTTGATCTTCAAGTCGTCATAGTTCTCCCAAGTGGCATGTTCTGCTGGTAGGTTTGCCCACTATATTAACACTTCAGTAGTAGGTCGTCGTCATCGAGTCACGATCTGTCGATCAATAATGGCACTTGGTTGGAGTGCAGCTCTCCTTGGGTAGTTATATTTGGTAGATGGCTTTGGGCTGTCTCGTGTTGTCCCAACTTGAGCTTCAAACACGATACATAGAAGACTAGATGGATTCGGGAGCTGGCGGGTAAGTCCAATCTGTATGCTACTGCTTCGATGCGCTCTAAAATCTGGTAGGGTCCATAGAACTGAGGTGAAAGCTTCATAGACGCTCTGGTTTGGATTGATGTTTGCTTGTATGCGGAAAAAAGGGGAGAAAGTAAGGAAGAAAGCGATGTAGAAAGTGAGGAAGAAAGCGATGTAGAAACAACTTCCTATCAAGATAATTGGGAATTGGGAAGACTTGAAGAAGAGAAAAATGAAAAGACTTTTTTCCGCTTTGACTTTGAAAAACCTATTGTAACTTTTCTTTTCGATTATAAGCGGTGGAATCGTCCATTGCGATATATAAAAAATAATAGATTTGAAAATAGTGTACAAAATGAAATGTCACAATATTTTTTTTATACGTGTTCAAGTGATGGAAAACAAATAATATCTTTTACATATCCGCCTAGTTTATCAACTTTTTCGGAAATGATAGAACGCAAAATGTCTTTGTACATGACAGAAAAATTTTCCCATGAAGACCTATATGATTATTGGGTTTCTACCAATGAGCAAAAAAAATACAACTTGAGCAATGAATTGATAAGTCGAATAAAAACTCTAGAAGAAGAAGAAGAAAGGATATCTCTTGCTCTAGATATACTTGAAAAAAGGACCAGATTATGCAACGATGAGAATGAGCAAGAATACTTGCCAAAAGCGTATGATCCTTTTTTGAACGGACCGTATCGTGGAACAATAAACAAATTCTATTCACATACAATCATGAATGATTTAATTACTTCTACAGAAGAAGAAGATGAAGATTCCATAGAAACGTTTTGGATAAATAAGATTCATGGGCTCTTTCCTATTTCTAAAAATTCTCGAGAATTTGAACATGAAAAGAATCCACTTGATGAGAAATCATCATTTAATTATATTGTTAATTTCTTAACGTCAATCGATGAATCTTCTTTATTTTTATTGGAAGAAGAAAGAAGAATTAATTCAGAAAGTAAAGCAAAATCCTTGAGATTTGTATTCGACATAATTACAACCAATCCCATAATTACAACCAATCCAAATGATCAAACAACAACTGAAAAAAAATCCATTGGAATAGAAGAAATCAGTAAAAAGGTTCCTCGATGGTCATACAAATTGACCGATGAAATAGAAGGACTGGATCAAGAAGATGGAGAAGAACAGAAGGAAGATTATGAAATTAGTTCAAGAAAAGCGAAACGGGTGGTGATCTATACTGATAACAATCCGGATACCGATACTAATGATATTGATCAAGCAGAAGCAGAAGCAGAAAAAGAAGAGGTGGCTTTGATACGTTATTCGCAACAACCAGATTTTAATCGGGGTATAATCCAAGGATCCATGCGTGCTCAAAGACGTAAAACAGTTATTTGGGAAATATTTCAAACAAATGTTCATTCCCCGCTTTTTTTGGATCGAATAGACAAAGTATTTTTTTTTTCTTTTTTTGATTTTTTTGATAGATATAGATATCGAATAATTAATCTTATTTTTAGGAATTCCGTGGAGGGAAACCCAGAATCCAAAACTTCCGACTTTGCGGAGGAAAAGGAAGAGACAAACACTGGGAAAAAAAAAGACGAGGAGAAAAAAAAAAAAGAGGAAGATGAACGGATAACAATATCAGAAACTTGGGATAGCATTATATTTGCTCAAGCAATAAGAGGTTTGATGCTGATAACCCAATCTTTTTTTAGAAAAAACATTGTATTGCCTTCATTGATAATAGCTAAAAATATTGGACGTATGTTATTATTCCAATTCCCCGAGTGGTATGAGGATTTGAAGGAATGGAATAGAGAAATACATGTTAAATGCACCTATAATGGTGTTCCATTATCAGAAACAGAATTTCCCAAAGATTGGTTAACAGATGGTATTCAGATAAAGATTTTATTTCCTTTTCGTTTAAAACCTTGGCGAAGATCTATAATGGCTGGAGTCGTAGGAAGACCCAATCTCCTACTGAAAATTCTCTTTCGCCTTTGTGTTGATCATATTGCTGTTTCATCCTTGCTTGTGCTGCAGTGCGATTCTCTTTTAGCAACTTCAGCATTTTGTCTCTATCTTGTAGTTCCCTGTCTACGTGTTCTATTTTAGAGGTGCCCAACATATATTTTGGAATTACAGGAGGGGTCGACCATACATTGCCTCATATGGAGTATATTTTATAGAGGAATGATAAGTTGTATTATACCACCACTCGGCCTAGGGAAGCCACTTTGTCCATTCTTTTGGTCGGTCACTGGTGAAGCATCTAAGGTATGTCTCAAAACACATGTTCACCACTTCAGTTTGGCTGTCGGTTTGTGGGTGATATGCCGTACTCATCTTTAATTTAGTGCCTTGCATCTGAAATAACTCTGTCTAAAATTTGCTCGTGAAGACCCTATCACGATCACTTACAATAGATCTCGG
This sequence comes from Musa troglodytarum, assembly GCA_023547065.1. Lineage (NCBI taxonomy): Eukaryota > Viridiplantae > Streptophyta > Magnoliopsida > Zingiberales > Musaceae > Musa > Musa troglodytarum. The sequence goes on along the minus strand of CP097506.1, from coordinate 37,019,872 downwards.
CATCCCATGTAATTTTACAATATTCTCCATAAAGATTCGAGCAATACTAGAAGTAGTGTAGGGATTACGGATGGCACAAAAGTGAGCATACTTTGTAAGGTGATCAACCATGACAAAAATTGTACCTTTTCCTTATGATGAGGGAAGCCCTTCGATGAAATCCATTGATATATCAGTCCATATTGATTCTGGGATGGGTAGAGGTTATAACTTTCTAGGACTTGCCACTGTCTCACCTTTGTGTCGTTAACATATATCACATTGTGCTACAAATTCAGCAATAATATTTTTCATCCCTATCCAATAAAAATTTTGCTTAATTCTTTTATAGGTTCTAAGGAACCCGGAGTGCCGGCCGTAGGTGTGGAATGCATCTCTTGAAGGATGGTCTTTATGCAAGTAGAATTTGGCACAAGCACAATACGTCCTTTATATCGCAAGTCCTTTGAGTCCCAACTATAATGAGCCATAGAGCTTGGTGCTTCCTTTAATTTTTTTTATGATTTTACTCATTTGGATTATCTTGCCATTCCCTCCTAATATCCTCAAGGAAGTCGCTGGTCGGAAGTGAAACAACCGAAAATTCAGCTTGCTCGGGTAGCCGTGAAAGCGCATCTGCAACAACATTATCTTTCCCCTTTTTGTAAGTTATTTCATAATCATATCCAAGAAGCTTTGTTACCCATTTTTGCTGCTCAGGGGAAGATATCTTCTACTCCAAGAAATATTTTAGGCTTTTATGGTCGGTCTTGACGTGAAAGCGTCGCCCAATTAAGTACGGTCTCTATTTGGACACCGCATGCACAATCGTGAGCATCTCCTTGTTGTAAATAGTCATCTTGAGATAGAAGGAGATAATGCCTTACTAGTATAAGTGAGGGGTTAGCCATCTTGCATTAGTACAGCACCAATTCCTGCTCCGGAGGCATCAGCTTCAATAATAAAAGTCTTGTCGAAGTCGGGTAATGCTAGTACTGGCGTTGTTATCATTGCGACTTTAAGTTCGTCGAAGGTGGTGGTGGCTTTGTCCGACCACTGGAAAGCATCTTTTTTCAGTAAGGAAGTAAGGGGTGCACTGATCTTTCCATAGTCTTTCACGAACTTACGGTAGTAACCTGTTAAACCGAGAAAGCCGCGTAGTGATTTTATGTTCCTCGGGGTTAGCCAGTTCTGCATTGCTTCAATTTTGGAGGGGTCCACTGCCACCCCTTCCTCTGATATGATATGCCCAAGATATTCTACCTTTTGTTGAAGAAAGCTACACTTCGTTTTTTTGACAGAAAGAATATGACTTTCAAGAGAAGGGCTGTAAATAAGGATATCGTCAAAGAAAACTAGCACAAACTTTCAAAGATAACTCCGGAAAATATCATTCATAAGGCTCTGGAAGGTGGAGGGAGCATTGGTGAGACCAAAGGGCATTACCAGAAATTCATAATGACCGTTATGCGTTCGAAAGGCAGTTTTCGGTATGTCTTCTTTGCACACTCATATTTGATGATACCCGAATCGAAGGTCCAACTTTGTGAAGACTCATGCTCCCTTTAATTCATCAAGCAATTCATCTACTACTGGAATAGGATACTTGTCCTTGACGGTTATGTCATTGAGAGCTCGGTAATCAACGCACATTCGCCATGTTCCGTCTTTCTTTCGTACGAGGAGCACTGGTGAAGAGTAGGGGCTGCAACTTGGCCGAATAACTCCTGTTTCAAGCATCTCTTTTACAATCCTTTCTATTTCATCTTTTTGGAGATGTGGATACTGATATGGTCAAGTATTTACTGGAGGTTTCCCTGGAAGAATCGATATACGATGATCGTGCTGGCGGTTAGGAGGTAGGCTGCGTGGTTCGTCAAATATATCTAAAAATTCAGCAAGCAAGGGAAGTAGGTTTGGATCTTCAAATTTGGTTGGCTCTCCCTTAGATTGCTGCTCAAGTTGTACCAAAAAGCCACTGCATGCTTTGTACAAAACTTTCTCCATTCGTTGTGTGCAAATTGTCGTTACATCGCCCCCACGTTTCCCGTACAGTATCACCTGTTTCCCCTTGCTGTAAAATTTCATAATTAATTTCAAAAAATTCTAGGAAATATCACCTAATGTCGTCAACCATTCAATGTCAAGCACGGCCTCATAATCATCGAGAGAAAGGAGGAAAAATTCTATAATTATCTCTTGGTCCTGTAGCAACAGTTTCACCCGTGGGCACCTACGATCACACTTCAAAATTCGTCCATTTGCAACTTTAACATCGAACCTGCTGCAATTCTCAATAGGTAAGGCCATCCGGACAGCAACCTTGCTGTTCATAAAATTATTAGTGCTCGGTGTCAATAAGAACGGTGATCGATTGTTGCTTCAGAAATCCTCCCACTTTCATTGTTTGCGGGTTCGCGTAACCGGCAAGGGCATGCATCATAATATCAATTGGCTACTATTCTTCATCCGGGACCTCTTCCTCATGCTCCTAGACCTCCTCCTCCATGTCTTCAAGAGGTTCAATCAATAGGAGGAAGTCCCTTTTGCAGTGATGATCGCTATTCCACGGCTCGTCGCAATGCCAATAAAGACCCTTTGCTGATCGGTCACGTAGTTCTTCTCTTGTCAATTTTTTGGGCAGTGAAGGATGGCTGGGAGCAGAAGGGGTTTATATGTTGAGGTTCTAGGAGTGGTTCTCATCCTCTAAGCATCTTGGTTGAGTCGTTCTTCTTGTATTCGGGCAAAAGAAATCGCAGCCATCACGGTACGGGGCTGTCGCGCCTTAACTTCCTCTTTTATCTCTGGCTTGAGTCCTTTGATAAATGTTCCTAACAATTGATGGTCAGTCCAATCACAAGTAAGATAGGATAGCTTCTCAAACCTGGTTTGGTACTCTTGAATCGTAGAGGTTTGTCAAATCTTTGCAAGTTGGCCGTCGATATTTTCATACTCCGTAGGTCCGAAATGGTTCAGTAGTGCATTTTTAAATTGATTCCATGTCGAGCCCCATGATTATATTCCAGCCAATTGTACCATTGAATAGCATCTCCTTCAAGGTGGATGATAGTAATCTCCACCATAGCATTATCCGACGTTCGATAGTAGCAAAAGTAACGTTCTGCGTGCGAAATCTACCCCGCTGGGTCTCCTTCTTCCCATCGTTGGAAGTCCACCCTCATGCGTGGCTGAAGAAATCCGAGGGAAGTATCGGAGGACCGTCGAAGTCTCATCGTAAAGCTCGCCGGAATAAGACTTGAAGAATGTCGGTTTAAATTACTATTAATTATGTTTTAATTTTGTAGTTGGCACGTACTTAGGGCAAGGATTTCGAATTAATCCTGCTCTAAATTGGTAGGGACCAACCGGGCCCTTACTGGGCCTTTTGGGCCTTGAACAAGGCCCATTCAGCTTTGCTGAATGGGCCAGGCAGTAGCACCGCCTGGCAGCCGTGTGCTGGGCGGTATTCTAAATTCTGCAAACAAAGCACGTAATTTGTCTTCCAAGCGCGATTCAAGCCGTGATTCAATCCGAGATTCCCATGCTTCAAATTTGGCATCAATTGGATCTTGAGAAGCCATAGCATATGTCTGTAGATCAGAGATGCCCTTGTCTTTTTGTTGATGGGTTAATGGCATGGGGTGGTGGAAGGTTCGGACAATAGATCGGTGATTGAAGGGTTCAGCTGTAATGGTTTACCGTTTTGGGCTATGGATTTTGATGCTGTTAGGGTTATGAAACTAGGTTATGATGGCTGCATCTTGAGGCTAGAGGATGCCTAAAGACGTCTTGGCTTGTGGCAAGGTGGCTAGGGTTTGGTAGGTTACGGAGAAGAAAAAGGACAAAGGTGCAATACCAGATTTTTCACGAAAAATTCCAGTAAAGATGTAATTTTTCCAGAAATTTTCAAAAGAGATTCAAGTAAAACTCAAAGGGGATCTACTGATAAGGAAGAGGTAATACTGTAAAAAATTTCATAGGAAGAAACGACAGCAAGAGGTTTGGCAAAATTGAGAATCACGGAGAGGTATTATAGCAGACTTTTACGTCTAAAGTGCAGCAGTTTGGACGTAAAAGATAAGTGGTTTATATTGAGAATTTTTGACAAAACCAAAGGAAAACCACTGTTAGGAAGTGTCAAAGCCGTCATAAAAATTTTATAGAGATTTGGATAGAAAAAACATAGTAGCAAGATCAAAAAGGCTGTGCTATGCGGCTGAAATTCTGCAGTGTGACTTTCATTATAGAGATGAAAACTTTACGACGAAAAGTTTATGCAGCAATATAGGAACGAATTTTTTAGATTTTTTGAATAAGGATAACTAAATTGCAGCAGTAGTAAGGTAGATAACCAGAACCTATTGCAATTCACGGGAAGATCAAAGGATGATCTACGGTGGTGGAGATGACGACGGAATTCAGCGATGATCTTCTAAGCAATTGTGGGAATTGCTTTGCGCGGTTATGGAGGGCTGGTGGATGGCTATGGAAGGGCAGCGAGATGCCAAGAACATTGCTCTGATACCAAGTGTTAGAACCCTCCGCGGATTCTAAGCTTGGGGTTGATCTCTATGGGGGATCAGCCTCCTTGGAACTCTATAGGGGTTCCTTCCTCCAAGTTGCTGCTCAAAGGCTACTAAAAGATTAATCTCTTCATTGATTAAAAGAGGATGAATACATGGCTATTTATAGGGCTTCTAAGCCCCAACTCCTAATAGGACTCTTACTCAAGAATCCTACTTCTAACCAACTTCTAATTAGGACTCCTTCTCTAGTAGGATTCCTAATTCTAATAGGACTTTTTCCCTAATAGGACTTCTACTTCTAATAGGACTCTTTTCCTAATAGGACTCCTACTTCTAATAGGACTCTTTTCCTAATATGACTCTTACTTCTAATAGAACTCTTTTCCTAATAGGACTCCTACTTCTAATAGGACTCTTTTCCTAATAGAACTCCTACTTCTAATAGGACTCTTTCTCTAATAGGACTCCTTTTCTAAGAAGCAACCTAACCCTAACCTAGCCGACCTCTTCACCTCTTTAATAGGGGTCAGCTAGATAGGATTTACATGAATGCCCTTATCAATAAAACTAAATTAGAACTCTCATAGCTAGAGTCCTAACACCATCACTCATGTGATGGGCTTGTAGGGCACCTATAACTAATACTATCTCTATAGATCTGAATTCCTAATATGTAGAATGCTTCCCCTAAATCCTTCATAGAGAAATGTCTAGATAGCCAAGTGTTTACTATGGAGAGCATTCCTACATCATTCCCAATGATCATGATGTTATCCACATATAGCACCAAAAAGGTGATAGCACTCCTACTTACCTTCCTATATACACAAGGCTCATCTTCGTTCTTAATGAAGTCATAAGATCTGATCGCCTCATCAAATCTTATGTTCCAACTTTGAGAAGCTTGCTTTAGTCCATAGATGGACTTAAGTAACTTACACACCTTATCTGGACTATCTTTGGATATGAATCCCTCAGGTTATATCATATACACCTCATCTTCGAGGTTACCATTAAGGAACGTATTTGTTATGTCCATCTGTCAAATCTTATAATCATAGTATTCTGCAATAGCTAAAAGAATTTGGATGGATTTTAGTATAGCTACGGATGAGAAGGTTTCATCATAGTCAACACCTTGCCTTTGATAATACCTCTTAGCCACTAGCCTTGCTTGATAGGTCTCCACTTTTCCATCTACTTCGATCTTCTTCTTAAAGATCCACTTGCAACCAATGGGTATGATACCTTCGGGTGCATCAACTAGGTTCCAAACCTTATTGAAGTACATGGAATCCATCTCAGAATTCATAGCTTCTTGCTACTTCCCGGAGTCTATACTCGTAATAGCCTCTTCGTAGGTTTGAGGATCAATATCCTCAATATCTTCTTTTCTGATATGTCTCATATATCTCTCAAGAGGTTAGGATACTCTACTGAACCTACATAAAGTTAGAACTTGTGTGCTAGGTACCTGAACAAACTCTAGCTATGGAATGGTGCTTGAGCTAAGTTCTCCAACCTCACTCAACTCTATCATACTCCCACTATCTCTATCAAGAATATGTTTCTTCTCAAGAAACATTGCTCTCTTGGCTATAAAGATCTTTTGGCCCTTAAGATGATAGAAATAATACTCACAAGTTTCCTTAGGGTATCCCATGAACTTGCACCGTTCTATCCTAGATTTCAACTTGTCAGTGTTGTGTCTCTTAACGTAGGCAAGACAGTCCCAAATCTTAACAACTTTAAGATCAGGCTTCTTCCCTTTCCATACCTTATATAGTGTAGACACTATCGATTTAGTTAGAACTCTATTCAGAAGGTAAAATGTAGACTCTAAGGTATATCCCTAAAATGAGACGGGTAAGTTGAAAAAACTTATTATGGATCGCACCATGTCTAATAATATACAATTCCTTTTTATGGATGCACCATTGAGCTGGGGTATATAAGGAGGTGTCTATTAGGACAGAATCCCAAAGTTCTTAAGAAATTGGGTGAACTCTATACTCAAGTACTCACCTCCTTGATCTGATCGAAGAGTTCTGATACTCTTTCCAATCTAGTCTTCTACTTCATTCTTATACTCCTTGAATTTCTCAAAGGATTCGGACTTGTACTTCATCAAGTACACATGTCCGTACCTAAAGAAATCATAAATGAAAGTAATGAAGTATGAGTAACCATTTGTAGCCTAAGTTGACATGAAACCATATGCAACGCTCTATATGAGTTCTAGTAACTAAGTGGCTCTCTCTCCAATTCTACTAAATGGAGAGTTGGTTAGTTTTCCACAAAGGCACGGCTCGGAAGTTGCATATACTCATAGTCGAATGAATCTAGGTATTTATTATTCAGCAACTTTCAAATCCTTCCCTCATGGATATGACCTAGCCTACAATGCCATAGGTATTCACTGTTCACCTCATCTTGCTTCCTCTTGGATATGCTTACATTCATAATATGTGGAGTAGTGTTCAGCATAAATAAACCATTATGCAATGTTCCTCTAGTGATGATCTCATCATCCTTAATAATTGAACAACTATTATTCTCAAAAATTATTTTATATCTATTCAATGTCAAACATGAAATGGAAATAATATTTTTTATAATTGTGGAAACAAAATAACATGCATATAATGCAATAATAGCTCCATTAGGTAGATGTAAAGTGACCTCGCTGATAATAATAATAGCAACTCTTGCTCCATTGCCCATCTTGAGATCTATCTTACCTCTCGCTAATCTCCTAGGATTTGTCAGGACCTGTAACGAATTACAAATATGATAAGCACTATCGATATCCAACACCCATATATTATCAAAAGAATCTAATAAATAGAGACTGTTCATGAATGTACCTAAAGCTTCTCCAAGCTTTTGTTTTACCTTTTCTATAAGGTATTCCTTGTAGTTCCTCTACTAATGCTCATCTTTGCCATAGTGAAAGTATTGGCCTTTGTCCTTTGCTAGGTCAATCTTGGTAAATCTTTGTCTTACCTCGTTTGACCTTGCCCTTGCCCTTTTTAAGAGACTTTTTAGCCTTCCTTTTCCTTTTGGTCTCACCAACATAGATAACTAGTTTCTCTTTCTTAATAGTGCTTTCTGCCTCCCTCAACATATTGAGGAGCTCAATGGAGAGTCACATCAAATTTATTTATATTAAAATTCATAATGAACTAGAAAAAAGAATCTGGTAAGGACTAAAGTATAAGATCAACACAAGTTATCATCTAGGACCATTCCTAGACCTATAAATTTCTCAATCTACTTTATCATCTTTAGGATATGGTTTTGTACTGATGTCTCTTTAGTCATCCTAGTGCAGAAGAGACTCTTAGATTTCTCATTTCGCTGAGTTCTTCCCTACTCCTCAAATAATTTATGGAGATATAGGAATATGGATCTGGCATCCATGGTTTCAGACTATCATCATAACTTAGGAGTCATAGAGGCCAACATGTAACATTGAGTGAGAGTGGAGTCATCTATGTACTTCACATAGTGAGCGGTCTCATCCTCACGTGTCCCTTCCTCGGGCATAGGCATCACTATGTCAAGGACGTATATAATTTTCTCTGTCGTGAGAATGATTCCCTAGTTGTGGAGCCAATTCATGTAATTTGGACCAGTGAGGTGATTGACATCAAGTATGTCACGTAAGGGATTTGAAAGCAACATTTTCTGAAAATAAAGATGTAGCATAAATAAATAATATACAGAATTTATAAAAATAAATAATTAAGATAAGAACTTCTATCTTAATCTACTCCCATTATTTTCTTATGAAACACACAACTCGCTCTAGCATGTGGATTGAAGACCCCGGGCAGATCTTTAGTGGGGATCCGGATCTAATTGGCATCTTAACATAACCTCGAGGGACTTGATCAATCACGCTAAGCCCAGAAAGGTAGACAACTATTGCCAATCATAACTCTTTGTTATTCCCGTCTTGTTTGGTCTCCAAACCACCATGCCCTCGAGGGACTCAACTGATCATGCTAAGCCTGGAAAGGTAGGTAACTCTTGCTAATCACAACTTCTTGTGATTCCTATCCTGTTCAGCCTCCGAACCACCATAGCCTCGAAGGACTCAACCAACTATGATATTCAGTTAAGTCATCACCATCATTACAAGATGAGTCTGATTCAATAATATACAGATAAGACCTTTGGGGTTTTATCGTGGAAGAAGCGGAAGAAAAGGAGATGATCACTTCGAGGAGATCGGCCTCCTAAGGTTTACCAAATGGCTGAGATAATATTTTCATTGTTTAATAAAAAGAAGTAACATTCATATTTATAGAGTTCCATTTAGAGTCCACCAGGACTTGGACTCTTAATAATAAATAAATATTACATAAACCCCTATCCGACTCTTACTGAATTAAATAAACTCAATAAACATTATTCAAAGGTTTAGAAAATAAAAGGATACTAACATATACCCTCGAGGGATTCGACCAAGCATACCATGTCCTTAGGTCGCCAATGACATCTCTATATCATAGGCAAGATATCGAATAGCAATATAGGTGAGTCTCGAGAGACTCAACCAACTCAACCTATGTCAGGAATCGATTCCTACTTATAACAATGGAAGGCCATGTGGGTTAATCTGATTACCTCATATTTACCGACTTAATATTATCTAGAGAGGAGATTTTTATTTGATCTTTTATGGTGTGTCATGGTAGGGATCGAGTGGCACTAAGAGGAGGGGAGGGGGTGAATTAGTGCAGCGGTAAAGAATGATATATTTTCGATGATTTAAACAAGTTCGGAAACTTCATACGATAAAAATCACATTTTTGACTAAAACCGATTCCGATTAAAGTGTAATGGAAAGTGCTTAAAGTAGGGAGTGTTTAGAGAGGAAGAAAGCAATGATAAGCAAGTTGAGCAGCGAAGAAAATACGATTTGCAGAAAGGTAAAAGCAAGAACATAAACGCAAATCGTTTTTATAGTAGTTCGGTCATCCGACCTACATCCACTCCCGATTCCTCTTCGTTTGAGGCCACCGGCTTTCCACTAGTTGCCTTCCTTCCAATGGGCGAAGAGAAACTCCCTTTTACAAACTCTATTTACAAAGCTTCTCTCAACACCTCTCTTAAGAACACTTCTAAACTTTAGAGGAGGGACTTCTATTTCAAATGACAGAGTTTTCCTTTAGTTTTCTTGCACACTTCTTGCTCTCCAAGCAAGAACTTCTAGGATATTTATAGACCCCAAGAGGATTCAAATTTGGAGCCCAAATTTGAAATGCCTCGAACTTCGGCATTCTGGCGTTATTAGGCGTAACTCAAAACGTAGTTAGACAACTGTCTAATCCTGATTGATAGTAGACATACGTAACTCAAAACGTAGTTAGACAACAAACTATAATCAATTAGTTTCATCATCAAAATCCAAGATTTAATATGTCACACACATATATATTTAATATATATCTACATTATATATAAATATATATATACATATCTATTAGGTGTATAAGTAATCACATATCATATGAGCAATTACACCAGATGATCATGGACCATAGCCTAATGTGATCAAGCCTAAGCCAGTGGGTCCAATCACTCACATCACGATCTGTGTGTGTATCAATGCATCTCCATGCCTTCTGATCGTCCATCTTTGTAATCACCGATAACTTCCATGTTTGTGTATTATAGTTAAGGAAATAATTAAATTTAATTTTTTTAATCATATGGATAAGTTAAGAATTTTATTAATTAATTAGATTATTAATTGATTTATTTTCTAATAAGTGATATGATTTTTAGGAAGTAAATAGTATACATTCCATTTTTATGTGTGAACCATAATAAATAAATATTATATTTCTATCTTTATGTGTGAAAGTAAAATAAAAATAAATTTAAAATAAAAATTAAATTATTACTTATCTTTTTGAGGAGATCTCATCTTCTCCTATATAAATAGAGCTCCTCCTCCTCATTCCTCACCAAGCCTAACAATAGGAGGATTGAGGAGAGAACTTCCAGAGGAGGTGATATCAAGGAAATGATAGTCAAGGAGAGGTAGGATCTTTTCTTTTTTAATTAGCTTTGATTTATATTTTAAAATCTTGATATTAGGATTATTATAATTTTATGATGCATAATAATATTTTAATTTTAAAATTTTATAATTAATAAATAATGATAATTGATTCATGATATTAGAATGATTATTTGATTGATATTGGTCTCTTAAGCTTAAGTGAGTTTTAATATTGATTTAACTATTAAAATTCTTATTTTTAGATTAATGGTTTTAATTAGATATATCTATGTTTTAAGAATTATGTATGAATTTCTATGATTTAGTTAGTTTTAAATTTAAGATTATGAATTTAAATTCTTTAATTTATGGATTTGAGTTATTCTTTGATAATTTATAATTGAGGGTCTGACTTGAGTTAATTTGATCTATCAGACTAGATCGACTCAACCCATGTGGTTATATACGACCCAACCCATGTAACTAGGTACAGTCAGCCTAGGTGACTAGGCATGACTCAACCTATATGGTCAGTTAGGATCCAACCCATGTGGTTAGGTATGACCTAACCCATATGGTCAAGCATGACCCAACCATGTGGCCAACTATGATCTAGTCCATGCGGTCTTGTACGACCTAGCCCATGTGGCAAGGTACAACCCAATCATGTGGCCAAATATAGGTTAACCCATGCAATTAGGTACAACTCAGTCCATATGGTCAGACACGACCCCAAATCATATGTCTAGGCATGACCTAACCCGTGAGCCAAGCATGGCCCAATTCAGTGGTAAGACTTAGCCTAACTTATGAGTGAGGCTTAGCCTAGTCCATAAAGTTAAGCCTATCCAGTGATGCGATTGGCGTTAGACACATCATCACTTATCTATCTAGCCTATTTTACCTTAACTTATCCTATTACTTGGGACAAGCATGTGCAGCACATGTGACCCGTCCAAGACTCAAGTGGATTAGTTCAGTTTGGGCTAGCACTATATGATATAGTCTGATTTCCTCTTCCTTTATTGGTTTGAGCTCTTTAATTAACGAAATCAAATATATTTGATCAGTTAAGGTAAATTTAGGGTGATTCTAGATTAACTTGACCAATTTAAACCTACTTAACCTAATTAAGATTAATTAAATCTAAATTAGACTAGTCTAGGGTGATTCCAGATTGGTTCTATGAGGATTTGAGGTTGGTTCTGCTAGGTTATAATTGAATTGAATTTGGTTTAAGTTAATTGAGCTATTCTAATTAGGGTTTTGATTGATTGAGGACTATTGAGATATTAATATTTTAAGCCTTTATGATTTGATGAATTTAAAGATTTTATTTAAAATTATCATTTGAAAATAATTATTGGTATTCTACTTTTCTTAAGTTTATGATATTGACACAATTGTAACTATTGTTAGGGATCAGCGGCACTAAAAGGGGGGGGGGTGAATTAGTGTAGCGGATAAATACGATAAACTTCAGTGCTTTTAAAACAACTTCGGAAACTTCGTACATTGAAAGCAATGTTTCGTTTGAAACCATTTCGATTGTATTTTAACTTGAAGGAATACGTAAGAAGGAGACAACAAAGTAGAGCATCAAAGTGAAGATGGTTTGCAGTAATGTAAATGACAATAAGATAAACGCAAATCGATTTATAGTGGTTCGATCATACGACCTACGTCCATTTCCGATTCCTCTTCACTTGAGACCACCAGCTTTTCCACTAGCTATCCTCCTTCCAACGGGCGAGGATGAACTCCCTTACAGCACTTCTCCTTTTGACAGGCTTAGGAGATAACCCTTACAAGGCCTCTCACCCCTCTCTTGGACTAGAACACTCTTAAAACTTAGAGGGAAGATTTTGACACACTTTCAATGGAGTTTTTCCCCTTTTTATCTCAGTTCTAGACATCCCTTTATCCATGAATGAGAGGGATATTTATAGGCCTCAAGAGGATTCAAATTTGGAGCCCAAAGTTGAATCACTTTCATTCTTTCCGGTGTTGGCGGTGCCACTGCCTGTTAATTATCAGACTGACAATGCATAGGGTGGTTCCACCGCCTAACGTAGCGGTGCCACCACCCAGCACTTTTCAACACACTAGTTTGGACCAAAAACTCGACCCAAATTGGTCCAAAACAAGGCCCAATTACATGCTAACTATGAATTTTAAAGACATTTCCTAAGCTATTACAAAGTCCAATAAGTCAAGACTTCTTCCAGTGAGCTTCCGACGATCTTCCGGCGATCTTCCGATGAATCCTCGAAAACCATTCTACAAACTCCCGGCAAGCTCCCGAACTTCACGATGATCTTGCCAAGTTCCAACGAGCTTCATTGGCAAGCTACAATCTTTCTTGGCAAGCTCTGTGAACTTCCGATGAACCTTCCGGTGAACTTCCAAAAACCCTCAGCAAGCTCCCTACTCATTCCCGGCCAATTCTGGCAACACTCCCAATGAATCTTCGGACTTCCATCGAACTCTCGAACTCCCAACGATCCATCACACTTGTCTTCCGACACTTTGTTTCACTTTACATCTTCATCGTCATCGTAGTTAATCCTGCACACACACAAACAAAACTCTACTTCGATCTAGACAATTATTACAATGCGAATTGACATTCAGTTGCCCGACACGTCATTGGTTGGCACTTCATCCGATTCTTTGGCGCATCATCCTCTCTTGTGGCTTATTGCCTAATCGACGATTGACCTCCGCAACCCCGATATCCTTGGCGTAACTCCTCTCTTCTTGGCTTGATGCCCGATGTCCGAAGCCTCCTGCCGATTATCGATCGAACCTTTGGCTTGACATCCAATATCTTGACGTGATCAGTTTCAACGCAACATCAATTCCTCCAACGTCAACTGTTTAATCCTGATCGATAGCAGACCTATGTAACTTAAAATGTAATTAGATCATAAAACACTATTAATTAGTTTCATCATCAAAATCTGATATTCAATAATCTCCCCCTTTTTTCTGATGATAACTAATTGATGACTAATAGAGTTAACCATAACTCCTTGGATTTTAACCAAACTCCCCCTATCAATATGCCATTGATAGAATACTTGGATTATCCCAAATCCAAGCAACATTCATCACATATTATGAGAAAACAACAAAACCATCATGCAAATATATAAAATATTCAATTCAATGCATGAAGTCATCAATCTACTTCTCCCCCTATGTCATCAACAAAAAGGAGAAGTTGCATCATAGCTAGTTTAAAAGATATGCAAATTTTACAACACACTAGCTATTAATCACATCATACAACATTTAAGCATAGCAAGTTTCTCATGATAGGCAAGATAGCACTTGTTGTGATGATAGCAAGTTTTTCTATGTTTCTTTGAGAAGTGCAAGCAAATTGTATTCAAAGATGTGCATTTTCTTGACTTCCTTTGCAATATGCATACAATAATTTCTTTCTTCTCTTTTGAAAAGAACAAGCTTGCAAGTTTTGCTTTCTTTGCATGCTAGGACTTTTGCATTCATTTGTAATATGCAAGCTAGCAAAAGCCTTCTCCCCCTTTATCAATGTCAAAAAGAAAGGGAGGATTAATACTTCAAATAATCTTGCATGAGATTCAACAATAATTTGTAACAAAGATGCAAGCAATTTTGTTGAAAAAGTGAAGTTAAGCAAGATTTTTGCCTCTCTTGAGATAGCAACTTTTTGCTTCTCAATATTTTATCTAGCAAAATTTTCTCTTTTGATGCATAAGCTATCAATTTAACTATCCCTTTTATCATTATCGAAAGAAAGGGAGAAACCAATGATCAATTATAAATTTGCATCAATCAATATATCAATTATCACAAGATGCATACAAGATAAGAAATCATGTCATGAAGGATATCAATATGTAAATTCAACAAGGATCAAAACCAAGAGATATCATTCATGATTCATTACTTTCGTTTTAGCAAGATCAAGATAAATGTATCAATTTTCAATTTAAGATAAATGTCATACAACCAAGAATCATGATATATAGAAGCATATCAATATCAAGGATCAAGTCATGATTACAAGTGCTAACATATTTTCTTTTCATTCATTTTTAAGCCATGATAAAAGAATAAATCAATGATTCAATCATTAAGCACATTTTTTTTCATCAAATTTTCAATCATCACATAAGGAAGTTATGTCATGAAGGATCAATTCATGAATAAACAAGAATTATATATATTTATCATGAAGAAAATCTTGACTTATATGTAAGAGTTTTCAAATCATTACGATGATGATTTCGTAAAAAAAATCTCAAATATATAGTTCTAAGAAATCAAAATCATGATTTATAAGACTCATATAAATCATCAAAATTACTCTCAAGAGATTCATACAAGGTCATGAATTCAATAAAATTTCTTTATAGCAAAATAAAATCTTTTAGAGCTTGATTCAAGCATTAAATACATCTTAACAAGTCATAATTCCAAAAGATTCAAGAGTCACTAAAAGAAAAATCATTCAAGTTCAATTTGACAAATCAAGACTCATAATCAAATTATCATTTTTAATATTCATAACATGAACAAAGTTATTACCATATCATCAAAATCTCATTCAAAATTCAAGTGATTTACAAAATATCATAAATGAATTTATCACTTGTCTTTCATGAAAAATAAAAATTTCAAAAATCATACACTTCGCTTCTTTATGATTTGCATTGATTTCATATAAACATGCCTTTGTCTTCTTTTATGTTGAATAGAAACAAGTATAAATGTTCAAGACATAAAGGCTAAATCTCATAACACAAATTATCAAGCATGATTCATATTTAAAATGTATCTTATGTAGTAAATACGAATCAAGCATTTGTCAAATCCGAAATCATCCTCAAAATTATATTCAATAAATTCATACATGACAAGCATAGATTTATTGAAATTCCTATAGAAAAATCGATAAGATTGAGATAGAGGATTGCATTTCATTTTTATAAATTTCTATTCATGTGATTTGCTTCTTATAAGCATGCCTTTGCCTTAAAATAAAATGTCAACATTCAAGATGGAAAGACAAATTTTGTCATAATGATCATTAAGTCAAATCACATTAAGTATGTGGCATTTTCAAAAGATTCGATTCAAGAGATTCACATGGATTCATCAAAACCGAAAACTTTAGAGATAGAAGAATTTTCAAGATCATGCATTTTCTTTTTATGATTTACTTCATATAAGCATGCCTTTGTCTTTTAATGTCAAATTGAGACAATCATGAAAGTTCAAGACGTAAAGGCAAAAACCATCATCAAGATTCTTAAAGTAAAAAAAATAACACGTCATATAAACAATTTATCATAAAATGATTAAGACCAAAAACATAGGTTTAAAGTGCAAGAGTCACTCATCACGCATAATGTGTTTTATTTTAATTTGTTTGTTTCATATGAGTGTGATCAGGTTTTAAAAGTTGAGTATCATTTTTAAAAACAACACATGAGTTCCGTCATCAAGATATGATATCATAAAGTCATTAAGCATGATAACAACCTTTTAAATCCTTATGCATGATATCATGAAAATAAACTTTTTATATTTTTATTTCATCATTAACAATGATGATTTCATAAGATATGTTCTAATATTTACATGAAAGCCATCATCGTATAAATTTGAAATACAAGTTTTGTCATTAAGGCCATTAAGATCAAATGCATCACACATAAAACATCATGATAGTACATTTTCTTATTTTTATGAGTTTCAATTTACGTGATTTGATCTTTCATAAGAATGATCAAATTTTTGTATGAAAATGTTATGCATCATATTTAAACATGAAGATATCATTAAAATCATTTTAATTCTTTCTTTCATTAGTTATAACAAGATGATTGATGCTGAAATTTTTACTAATATCATTTTATAAATTTCATCATAAAAATGATTAAGACCTATTAATCGAGATTTTCAAATCATAAGCATGATACTATAAAATTATCATCAAAATGTTTTCAAGAACAACATACATAGATGTGTAGTTGATGTACAATCATTATTACAAATCATTCAAAATTTCAAAACATAACATGCATGATATAAAATCATCAAACATCATGTTTAGAATGGAAAACTAATGTAATTCATCAAGATATACATGCATGGATTAGTCCTCATAGGTGTACACACATTATCACACATCGTACATTCATCATTCAAATTTTTATTTTTAAAAAATTACTAGAAAGAAAAAGCATTAAAAAAATTCCTACCAACTGTATTAAGCAACTCATGAATAGTTCAAGTAATTTCATATTAAGGAAAAAACAACCCGGGTGAGTTTCTTACCTCATTGTCGAAAACCATCAAAGCGTCGTTTGCCTCTTCTTGATTCTTCTCGGTGAGCCTTCTTCTTCTTCATTGGTGGCCTCATTCTCTGTTCAAGCTCATTGTTTATTTTAGATTTTTATTTAATGAACTTATTAAAATTTAGTGTTCGAAGCTCAAGATCATCAGTGTCCTCATCACTTGAGTCATCACTCAAGTGGCATTTCATAGTTCGAAGTTCAAATCCTTCTTGTTCTTTAGAAGGTGGTTCATGTGTTTATCATGTTTAATATGTTCCAAGAATGTCATTTCATATGTCATTAAGGATCCAATGAGTTCTTCAATAGAATAATCATTTAAATCTTTTGTTTCTTGAATCGTCGTTACTTTAGGATCCCACCTTTTTGGAAGGGATCTTAAAATCTTGTTTACGAGTTCAAAATCTGAAAAACTTTTACCAAGACTTTTCAAGCTATTGACGACATCCGTGAAGCGGGTGTACATATCGTCGATAGATTCGCTTGGTGTCATTTGGAAGAGCTCAAAATCATGCAATAAGAGGTTTACTTTCGAGTCTTTAACTCTACTAGTTTCCTCGTGCGTGATTTCAAGTATCCACCAAATATCAAAAGCCGTTTCGCACGTAGAAATCCAATTGAACTCATTCTTGTCTAAAGCACAAAATAAGGCATTCATAGCCTTTGCATTCAAAGAAAAAGATTTTTTCTCTAAGTCCGACCATTCGTTCATCGGTTTAGAGGGAAGTTGAAAATGATTTTCAATAACGTTCCACAAATCCAAATCCATTGAAAGCAAGAAAACTCTCATTCGAGTTTTCCAATAGGTGTAGTCCGATCCGTTAAAGAATGGTGGACGAACAACCGAAAAGCCCTCTTGAAAGCCATGAAGAGCCATTTCTTACGGGTGTAAATCCGAAAGAGAAATAACGTAGCTTTGATACTAATTGTTAGGGATCGAGCAGCACTAAGAGGGGGGGGGTGAATTAATGTAGCGGATAAATACGATAAACTTCGACGCTTTTAAAATAACTTCGGAAACTTCGTACGTTGAAAGCAATGTTTCATTTGAAACCATTTCGATTGCATTTTAACTTGAAGGAATACGTAAAGGAGACAACGAAGTAGAGCATCAAAGTGAAGATGGTTTGCAGTAATGTAAATGACAATAAGATAAATGCAAACTGATTTATAGTGGTTCGGTCATACGACCTACGTCCACTCCCGATTCCTCTTCACTTGAGGCCACTAGCTTTTCCACTAGCTATCCTCCTTCCAATGGGCGAGGATGAACTCCCTTATAGCACCTCTCCTTTTGACGGGCTTAGGAGATAACCCTTACAAGGCCTCTCACCCCTCTCTTGGACTAAAACACTCTTAAAATTTAGAGGGAAGATTTTGACATACTTTCAATAGAGATTTTCCTCTTTTTATCTTAGTTCTAGACATCCCTTCATCTATGAATGAGAGGGGTATTTATAGGCCTCAAGAGAATTCAAATTCGGAGCCCAAATTTGAATCACTTTCGTTCTTCCCGGTGCAGGAGGTGCCACCGCCTGTCGATTGTCAGACTGACAATGCACAGGGCGGTTCCACCGCCCAAGGCAACGGTGCCACCGCCAATGCTCTCAGGTGCTGGGCGATGCCACCACCCAGCTTTTGGCCACTGGGCAGTGCCACCGCCTAGCTTGCTGGTCTTGGGCGGTGCCATTGCCCAACACTTTTCAGCACACTAGTTTGGGCTAAAAACTAACACCTAATCCTAAATCAAATTACGTGCTAACTGAATTTTAAAGATATTTCCTAAGCTATTACAAAGTCCAACAAGTCAAGACTTCTTGGATGAGCTTGGTCTTCCATGAACTCTGAAAACCATTATGTGGACTCCCAGCAAGCTCCTGGACTTCACGATGATCTTGACGAGTTCCAACGAGCTTCATTGGCAAGCTCTAATCTTTCTTGGCAAGCTCTACGAACTTCCGAAGAACCTTCCGGTGAACTTTCAAAAATAATTCGGTAGGCTCCCTACTCATTCTCAGCCAATTCCGGTAGCACTCCCAATGAATCTTTGGACTTCCGTCGAACTCCCAACGATCCATCACACTTGTCTTTCGGCACTTTGTTTCGCTTTACGTCTTCATCGTCATCGTAGTTAATCCTACACACATACAAACAAAACTCTACCTCGATCTAGACAATTATTAGAACGCGAATTGACATTCATTTACCTGATACATCATTGGTCGATGCTTCAACTGATTCTTCGGTGCATCGTCCTCTCTTGCGGCTTGTTGCCCAATCGGCGGTTGACCTCCGTAACCCCGATATCCTTGGCGTAACTCCGCTCTTCTTGGCCCGATGCTCGACGTCAAAGCCTCCCTGCGGTCGTGAACCTCTAGCTCAACATCCAATATCCTGCCTGACATGATCACTTCCGATGCAATGTCAATTCCTCCCGCGTCAACTATCTAATCCTGATTGATAGTAGACTTACGTAATTCAAAACGCAGTTAGATCATAAAACATAATCAATTAGTTTCATCATCAAAATCTGAGATTCAATAACTATGTAGTAAATGTAACTAGACTTGTAATCTACATTGGAAGTGCAACCTGTAAAAGGAGCTATGGGCCCATCACAGTGTGGAACCACCAATGGACATAATCTAGTAGATCACATATAAAGTATAGTCTTTTATAATATTTGATTATATTATTTCTTAGATATATGTGTGAATGAATATAAATGAATGATTATGGATGTTTATATATCTCTACCGAGGGTAGGTATGACGATTCCCTTCGAGGATTAGCAAACCATCACATGTAATAGTTAGACGGTTCCTCTATTCGCTGTTGGAAGGAACATGTCCCCACTTGGGCGAGTGAGGGATACTGCTTCATTCGTTATTGGGAATGCGATATGGATTATCTTCATCAGTTGTGGAGAGGAATATATCCTGAAGTATGCCTCTCCATCCACTATTGGGAGAGTGCACCATCGGGTGTGATATGTGCCTTTGTTACTCAGTTATCTTGTATATGTTGCATGTGACTGATGTATGATTTTACTTATTATGTAATAGATTATCATCATTTATCTGACGTATAAGTTTTATGATGAATAGATATATTATCATTTCTTATTAAATTATTGACATTTGTTTTACAAATATTGAAGATTATTTTATAATTTTTACAAGGTTCCTACCGGTATGTGTGGTTGCTGATATATTTTTTTCTTATATTTATTTTTAGAGTAATCTGTAACTTTACAATAGATCTAAAGTTTAGGTGGAAGAGACTTGTGACATTATCAAGATGTGATCCTTTTTCAAGTTAATAGAATATTTATTATTGTAAAAATAAGAAATTGAATTCAATCATGAAAAAAAGGGAGTGTATTTTGTAAATTATGAAAATAAAATGATGAATTATTGTATTTTATAAATCTGAGATGTGATAATTTAAATGATATTAGAGCAATGAATTTGAGGACCTGTTGGAATATGGGATCTTAGGTTAGAATATTAGATGACCTAATTAGTTTTTGAGATTTATTTGAGAATTACATAATAATGCAACTAAAGTATGATTTTAGGTGATTAAGATTATTGTTTTGAGTCAAATATGATTTTTTCAAAGAAAATAATCGATTAAAGAGGTTACTCAATGAGAATCTCATTAAATGATTTGAAGTGGAATTATTGAGTAAAGGGTCAAAATTTTAATTTTTTTCTAAATTAAAATAAGTATTGTATTAGTTTACCTTATAAACTCCCATAAGGTTTTACATTTTTAATATAATTTTTCTATGACACCCTTGTTCCCTTTCTGAAAAGTAGATAAGACTTGTTAATTTGATTATAGAATTATTATTATTATTATTATTTATATATATGATAAATAAATAATATCAATTGACTTAGTTATTCATGAAGATATAGATATTAGATTTAAATCTAAAACTTAAAAAAATGGCAATCTGACTAAAAATATTACATGATGCTTATGTTCATTGTAAAATATTTAGAATGTTATTTTATTTTTAAAAGATAAATAAATTAAGTTTATTACATAAGTCTTATAACATTTATTATTTCGACCATATCATTTTCATGTTGGGGACCAAAAATCTATTTATATAATTTTATTATTAATTTAAAGTAGATTATACATGAATAAAGTTTGATAAATTTCTATTATAGTTTGACATATTATTTTGTTACCCTTTGTTCTAAAATATTATTTTATCTATAATTATAAATATGGTAAATTTAATAAAACATATTTGTTACTTATTGTGTGGTTTCTTTAGGATCAATGATTAATTATCTTTCTCAATTTTGTCTTACATTGTTATGAATGCTTGTAGTTAATATATCTAGTTTTACTAATTAAATATTATACTAAGTTTTAGTTATTTTCTCAAATGTAAAAGTTTTGATAATTTTATGTACAAAAATTTTATAGAATCTTTTAAAAAATATATAAATTGAAAAGTATTTACCTTTATAATTTTGTTACCCTATATTATTCTTAAAATTGAAATTAGATTTAACATGTGTTATGTTGGTTTATAGAAGTTATTTTTGACATTAATAATATATGTGATTTGCCATTGAATAAATTTGATCACGTATTGATATTTAAACTATTTTAAATGGAGTTTTGATTTAATGTTAAATTAATTATAAGATATTATTTGTCTAATGCAATGAGGAGATCTAATGAGAATTAAATATAATATTATTTTTTGACACATATAAAATATAAATCATTTGAAATTATGAAAGAATATATATGTGGAACAGTTGGATAAATTTTCATCATTTCAATTGCTTTTGTTTGTATAAGTTGATATATATATATATATGTATGTATATTGTCAACAATCAATTAACTTTTAAAACTTAAAAATTTTATTGATTTATTGGATATAGAATTTGATATACTTGTTATGGGTAATCTAAAACCATATTTATTCAATGAGATTCATTAATTTATCATTAAAAAAATCATTTGACATAAAGTTTTCAAGTGGCACATTTAATCTAAATATTTTTCAAGCTAATTTAGGTAATCTAAATAGTTGATTAATATTATTTTTACTCAAATTTGGAGATTAAATTTCTATTAAGTGGGTGAGAAATATAATCACCGATAATTTTTCTCTTAACATAAATTAATTACCATAAATAATATATTACTTTATTATTAACTTCCATGTTTGTGTATTATAGTTATGAAAATAATTAAATTTGATTTCCTTAATCATGTGGATAAGTCAAAAATTCTACGAATCAATTAGATTATTAATTGATTTATTTCCTAATAAGTGATATAATTTTTAGGAAGTAAATAGTATACATTCTATTTTTATGCATGAACCATAATAAATGAATATTATATTTCTATGTTTGTGTGTGAAAGTAAAATAAAAATAAATTTAAAATAAAAATTAAATTATTATTTATTTTTTTGAAGAGATCTCATCTTCTCCTATATAAAGAGGGCTCCTCCTCCCTCACTTCTCACCCAGCCTAAAAGTAGAATGATTGAGGAAAGGACTTCACGAGAAGATGATATCAAAGAAAGGATAGTCGAAGGGAGATAGGATCTTTTTTTCTTAATTAGCTTTGATTTATATTTTAAAATCTTGATATTGGGATTATTATAATTTTATGATGCATAATAATGTTTTAATTTTAAAATTTTATGATTAATAAATAATGATAATTGATTCATGATATTAGAATGATTATTTGATTGATATTGGTCTCTTAAGCTTAAGTGAGTTTTAATATTGATTTAACTATTAAAATTCTTATTTTTAGATTAATGGTTCTAATATATATATATTTGTGTTTTAAGAATTATGTATGAATTTTTATAATTTAATTAGTTTTAAATTTAAGATTATGAATTTAAATTCTTTAATTTATGAATTTGAGTTATTCTTTGATAATTTAAAATTTTAAAATCTAATTTGATAAGAGGAGTCTAATTGGGGGTTTAACTTGAGTTAAGTTGATTTGTTAAACTAGATCGACTCAGCCCATGTAGTTATATACGACCCAACCTATTTAGCTAGGTATAGTTATCCTATGTTACTAGGAATGACTCGACCTATATGGCTAGGTAGGAGCTAGCCCATGAGGTAAGGTATGACCTAACCCATGTGGTTAGGAATGACCCAGCCATATGACCAACTACAATCTAGTCTATGCAGCCTTGTATGGCTAAGCCCATGTGGTAAGGTATGACCCAATCATATGGCTAAGCATTGGTCAACTCATGCAGCTAGGTACAACCCAATCCATATGGTTAGACACAACCCCAAATCATGTATCTAGGCATGACTCAACCCGCAAGCCAAGCATAACCTAGTTCAACAGTAAGACTCAATCTAACTTATGAGTGAGGCTTAGCCTAGTCCATGAAGTTAAGCCTGCCCAGCGATGTAATTGGTGTTAGACACATCATCACTCCTCTATCTAGCCCATTATTGTTAGAATCTAAGCGACACTAAGAGGGAGGATGGGTGAATTAGTACAGCGGATAAAATTTATACTTTTGAAATCGATTTTGGAAAGAATTATCCGTAGAGAGATTTCGATCCGACGAAAAAGATTTCAACAAAGTGATTCAAGTGAATGCCATTGAAAGTAAAGGAAATCAAGAGATCACACCTAGTACAGAATGAAGTGCAAAAAATTAAAACTCACACATCAAGAGAAGTATACAACGATGTATAGTGGTTTGGTCAAATAATCTACATCCACTTCTAAAACCTCATCCGATGAGATTGCTAACTTCCACTATCAAATCTTCTTGAAGGAGAAGGACCAAGCACCCCTCTTACAAACTTTTATAGGTGGTTCACACTCTTATAGAATTTTGACAAAGTAAAACATGGAAGGTGAACACTCAAGCTATCGAATGTGATTTTGCTATAACTATGACTCAATTTTTATCACTTCTTAATGTACTTAGCCAATTGAGAAGAGAGGGGTATTTATAAACTCAATTTGCTTCAGAATTAGAGCCAAAAGGAATCATATCCCAAATTTTCAAGTACTGGCGGTACCACTGCTTGGCACTGGTGGTACCATTGGTGGTTAACCCTACTCTATTAGTGTACTAGGTCGTACCATCGCCTAGTCTGACGGTACCACTGCCTGACAGGGTCCTCGGTCTTTGTGGACTAGTGGTACCACTGCCTGACAAGGTCCTCGATTTTTGTGGACTAGTGGTACCATCGTTTGTTAGGCGGTACCATCGCTGACTTGGGGCGGTACCACCGCCTATACCACCTAGGAATTAGTTCTTGGGGTGATGCCACCACCTCATTCTAGCGGTGCTATCGCTAGACCTAGTCAGCACTTTTGAATAAGCTTTGAATCCGGCCCAATTCAGTCCAATTAAGGCCCAATTAGCCCCTATTAGGGTTAATCAAAATTATCACATAATCCTAACCCTAATTATGTGCTAACTATGAAATTGAAAACATATTCTAAGCAACAACTAAGCCAGCAATGTTGAGTTTTCTTCCGGTGAGCTTCCGGCAAACTTCTGATGGACTTCCAACACACCCTCGGATTTCTTTCGATGGACTCTCAGTAGGTTCTCGGACTTTATGGCGAGTTTGATGAATCTTTGGCAAGCTTTTGAACCTTCTTGGTGAGCTCCATGAATCTCCGACGATCTTTCCGGTGAACTTCTGAAACCTTCGGCAAGTCTCCGATTCATTCTCGGTTGGTTCCGACAGCACTTCCGATGATCCTTCGGACTTCCGGTGGACTCTTAAACTCTCAATGTACTTGACTCTAGTAATTTGCTTTATGTCTTCATTGCTATCATAGTTAATCCTACACACTTATCTCAATAATATGGATTAGATCAAATAATATATCAATTGACTTCATCATCAAAATCCGAGATTCAACAATCTCCCCCTTTTTTATGATGGCAATCAATTGATGATGGAGTTAACTTTGACTCCCTCTATCTACATGCCATATTATGAGAAGGAAAACACTTGAATTCAATCTCCTTGAATTCAAGTCGAAACTAATAAGTTGCATCCGTTGAACTTATCATCATGCTCAACAAGCATAAACATTTATTCATAAATATGAAACTTCATATTTTCCTCAATTATAAATGATGTCAAATCATGACACTCATTTTCAAGTTCAATGTCGAATGACGATAGACATTTATCACTTCAACAAATGATATCAATTATAACTTAAAATACAATAAGGATCAAATGATATCAATATAAAATACACAAATGCAAGGCATGATTTCATTTTACGATACATCATCAAAAGAAATGATAACTTATCATATCAATGAAAGAAACCAACTTTAAACATGATATGATGACAATCTTTCAAAAATTTATATGTTAAGCATGTATGAACCATTTGCGATACATGTGATACATTGCGATACGCTACAAATTTTATTATGAAGCTTTTAAGGATAGCAACCAATCTTTGATACAAAGCATGGCAAAAGCAATTATATTGCAATATGATATGATACATAAAGTCTGTTAGGGATCGAGTGGCACTAAGAGGGGGGGTGAATTAGTGCAGCGGTAAAGAACGATAGATTTTTCAGCGATTAACACAAGTTCGGAAACTTTGTACGAATGAATGCAGCGTTTCGTTTGAACCCGGAAAGATTACGTTTTAACTTTAAAGCATACGTAAGAAGATGAAGATGAAGTTGAGTAAATAAGGCAGCAAATGAAAATGGTTTGCAGCAAAGTAAGTTGCGAGAAAGTAAATGCAAACCAATTTATAGTGGTTCGGTCATCTGACCTACATCCACTTCCGAAGCCTTCTCCGATGAGGCTCCCAACTTCCACTAGCAAATTCTTTTGAAGGGGAAGGACCAAATACCCCTCTTACAACCCTTTTACAAGAAGTTCACACTCTTACAAATTTTTCAAAGAGAAAGAAGGAGGTGAACACAAGCTATTGAAAACTAGACTTTCCTAAGCCTTTTCCTCAATTTCTAACTCTCAAAAGGGTCATCTTTCAGCTGAGAAAGGGGGGTATTTATAGATCCAAAATGGATTCAAATTTGGGCTCCAAATTTGAAATCAACTTATAAGTCGTAGCGATTACATATAGCGGTACTACCGCCTGGAGCAAGCGGTACTACCGCCATTGTTACTGTAGCTGGGCGGTACTATCACCCAGGTCATTTTCAGCACAGTGGTTTCGGCCGAAAACTCGATCGAAACCGGTCCAAACGAAGTCCGAATTGGCTCAAATTTGGTTTATAGGATTAACACCTAATCCTAAACCAAATTATGTGCTAATTATAAATTTTAAAGACATTTTTTAAGCTATTTCAAAGTCCATAAGACAAGACTTCTTTCGGTGAGCTTTTGGTGAACTTCCGGTCTTTTGACGAACCCTCGGAAACCATTCTGCGGACTCCCGGCAAGCTCCTGAACTTCATGATGATCTTGGCGAGTTCCATCGAGCTTCTTTGGCAAGCTCCGATCTTTCTTGGCAAGCTCCGCGAACTTCCGACGAACCTTCCGGTGAACTTCCGAAAACCCTTCGGCAAGCTCCCTACTCGTTCTCGATCGGTTCCGGCAACTACTCCCAACGAATCTTCGGACTTCCATCGAACTCTCGAACTCCCAACGATCCATCCCACTTGTCTTCTGGCACTTTGTTTCACTTTACGTCTTCATCGTCATCGTAGTTAATCCTGCACACAAACAAACAAACACTCTACTTCGATCTAGATAGTTATTACAACACGAATTGACATTCAGTTGCCCGGCACGTCATTGGTCGGTGCTTCGTCTGAACCTTCGACTCATCATCCTCTTTTACGGTCCGTTGCCCAATCGACGGATAAGCTCCGCAACCCTGATATCCTTGGCGTAACATGCATCTTGGCCCGATGCCCGACATATGAAGCCTTCAGCTGATTGTCGATCGAACCTCCGGCTCGACATCCAATATCCAGACATGATCACCCGGCGCAACGTCAATTCCTCCAGCGTCAACTGTCTAATCCTGATCGATAGTAGACCTGCGTAACTCAAAATGTAGTTAAACAATAAACCACAATCAATTAGTTTCATCATCAAAATCCGAGATTCAACAATCTCCCCCTTTTTGATGATGACAACTAATTGATGACTAACGAGTTAACTATAACTCCCCGGAGTTTAACCAAACTCCCCCTATCAATATGCCATTGATAGAAACACTTGGATTATCCCAAATCCAAGCAACATTCATCACAATGTTAAGAGAATCAATCAAACCATCATGCAAATATATAAAATATTCAATCAATGCATGAAGTCATCAATCTACTTCTCCCCTATGTCATCAACAAAAAGGAGAAGTAACATCATAGCTAGTTTTCAAGGATATGCAAATTTGACAACACACTAGCTATTAATCACATCATACCACATTTAAGCATAGCTTTGCAATACAACATCTAATCATACCATTCAATCATAGCAAGTTTTTTAAGGATGGGCAATGATGGTAATTTTTCACTTGCTTCTTGAGATGTGCAAGTTGTACTTTCTTTGCTTCCTTTGCATGTTCTAGCTAGCAAAATTTTTTTTTTGTGATACATAAGCTAGCAATAAATCTTCTCCCCCTTTGTTTTTGTCAAAAAAAGTGGAGTACAAATAGTCAATGCTTTGATCATGACAAAATAACAAATTTGCAACATGAATTTTTAGCATATTAAGCCATGAATTCAAGGGAGTCAAAAATCATGATATGAGAGAAAAGGATGATAAGCAAGCAATCAATAATGATAAGCAAGCTAACATACTTTGTGACACACAAGTTAACTTCCTTTCAATTCTTCTCTTTTGTAACTAAGTTTCACCTTTGCATGCTATCAACTTTTTGTTTGCAATGAGCTAGCAATTATATATAATCACTTTAAACATATATGCTAACTTTTCATTAAAACATACAAACATAAAGGCATGGCAAGTGTAACATTTCAAATTTTTGAAGTTTTGCATTTTGCTTCTTTTGAAATAGTCAAGATAGCAATATTTACATCCTTTGAGATAGCAATCCTTAACTTCTTGTGAAATTGCAAGGTAGCAATTTTTCTCCCCTGTCTTTGTCAAAAAGAAGGAGGACTAAATGGCTAAAAATTTCAATGATTATACAAGCCATTTTTCATATCAATTATACATTTGAAGTGTGTTCTAGTCCATCAATAAAAATATACATTAATTGTTTAATCATCACATGATGCAAATAAGACAACAATGCAAAGAAATCATGTCATGAAGGATATCAATATGTAAATTCAAGAAGGATCAAAACCAAAAGATATCATTCATGATTCATAACTTTCTTTTAGCAAGATCAAGATCATGATTTTAAAACAAATTCTAAGCATATAGTTCCGAAATCAAAATCATGATTCATAAATATTTTCTTTAGCATCAAGTTCCAATTCATGATAAAGGATATACAACCTAGAATCATGATGCATAAGAACATAGCATTCTCATAGATCAAGTCATGATTCAATGATTCTTCATCATAAAGTAAATTTCATTTATCAAATATTTAATTTACCACACAAGACAAAGAAATCATGTCACTTCTAGGATCATGTAATATATGACATCAAGGCTCATGATTCATTTGAAAAGATATAGCACAAGAGCAACTTGATTCATGTATAAGAATTTTCATCAAGATCACATTTCATAAGAATCAAGATATTTTCTTTGCAAAGAATCACATAAGCATTTCATTATTGTATAAGAGATCTCATTGCATCATGATTTATAAATTCTTTCTCTACAACATAAATCATGGGAGTATAATAGCAATGATAAAAGAAGCAATTAAGGAAGAAAGTATTTCAATTCACATAAAATATCTCAAGTCAAGAATTTAAAGTCATGATTTCAAGAGATTAAGAGAGGAGTCATAAAATCATTCAAACTCATTTTGTTAACTCAAAACTCGTAATCAAATTTATCAAAATCGTTCTCGAGATTCAAGAACATAATATACATGGATTCATCATTTGTCTTTTATCAAAAATTCGATAACTTTAGAGAGACAAATTTCAAAGTCATGTATTTCCTTTTATGATTTTATTATCTAAGTATGTCTTTATATGCCAAATCAAAATAAGTATTCAAAATGAAAGGCAAACTTCATTATAAAAATCATCAAAACAAAATATAACACATTATTTCAAGATATGATATTCAATTTTCATGATAATGTGTTTCACTTTGTTTCAAACAAGTGTGCTCATATTTCAAAAGATGAGTATCAAATTTAAGACCAAAACATGAGTTTGTCATCAAGATATGATATCACAAAGTCATTAAGCATGATAACAAACTTTTAATATTTTTATTTCAATGATGATTTCATAATGTATGTTCAAACATTTATATGGAACCCATCATTGTATAAATTCAAAATACAAGTTTGTCATTAAACCCATTAAGATCAAATGCATCAAAATCTTTTATTCAAAATTTTAATAAGAGCAACATAAATTGATTACATGTGAGCATGTATCAACTTTTCAAAGCAAGACGTAAGTTTCGTCATAAAGACCGTTAAGACCAAACACATCAAAAATAAAACATCATGATTAAAATATTTTTAACTTTTGTATTTTATTTTATGTGGTTGATCTTATATATATGCATGTTCAAATTTTCATGTAAAAACGAAATCATCAATATGCTTGCTTCTATCTTTTAATTCTATTTGGTGTGCAAGCATTATCTTGAAACATGCTATTAATTTTTTGTGTCAAAAATCATGCATCTTGTTTGAAATCAAAAGCAATGTAAAATCATCAAGATTCATGAATTTATCATGATCATACGTATGGAGCATTTTCATTTATCAAGTAAGATTTCACATAAGCATGCCCAAAACTTTTGCATGAAAGATATGTATCAAGTTTAAAGCCAAAAGTGATATGAAAATCATCAAGATTCATGGATTCATTATGAATATATTATTTCAAAATATGAGATTTCAAGTCATCAAGTATGATACAATCATTAAGCATGTTTTCATAATGCATCATCAAAATCATTTTAATTCTTTCTTTCATTTGTAATAACAAGATGATCAATGCTCAAATTTTTGCTAAAATCATGCATCATTTTATGAAAATGTGAAAAATAATTTCGTCATGAAAACCATCAAGTCGAATATACATTATTCCAAAATGTAGGATTTTAATCTTCATCATTTCAATTCCTCATTAAGCATGATACAAAAATTTAAAGATCAAACATCATGTTTAGAAACAAAATATAAAACATCAAGATATACATGCATGGATTAATCCTAGGCAATATCATAAATCATGCAAGTATCATTCATAATTTTTACTTTTCAAAAATACTAGGAAGGAAAAAGCATAAAAAAAAAATCCTACCAACTATTTCAAGCAACTCATGAAAGGATCATGTAATTTCAAAGTAAGGTAAGAACAACTTGGTGAGTTTCTTATCTCATTGTCGAAAACCGTCAAAGCCCATTTCGCCGATTCTTCTTTGCAACCCTTCTTCTTCTTCTTTGGCCTCTTTCTCCGTTCAAGTTCATTTGTGCTTTTTAATTTTTGTTTAATGAACTTGTTAACATTCATTGTTATGTGTTCAATGTCCTCATTGTCCTCATCACTTGAGTCATCACTCAAGTGGCATTCATTTGTCCGATATTCCAAATCCTTCTTGTTCTTTAGAAGGTGGTTCATATGTTCATCATGTTCCAAATGTTTCGAAGAAACTCATTTCATATGTCATTAGTGAACCGATTAGTTCTTCCAATGAAAAATCATTTAAATTTTTAGTCTCTTGTATTGCGGTTACTTTTGGATCCCAACTCTTTGGGAGGGATCTTAAAATCTTGTTAGTGAGTTCAAAGTTCGAAAAACATTTACCAAGACTTTTCAAGCTATTGACGACATCCGTGAAGCGGGTGTACATATCGTCGATAGTTTCGCTTGGTGTCATTTGGAAGAGTTCAAAATCATGCAATAAGAGGTTTACTTTCGAGTCTTTAACTCTACTAGTTCCCTCATGCGTGATTTCAAGAGTTCGCCAAATGTCAAAAGCCGTTTCACACATAGAAATCCGATTAAATTCATTCTTGTCTAAGGCGCAAAATAAGGCATTTATAGCCTTTGCATTCAAGGAAAAGATTTTCTCTCTAAGTCTGACCATTCGTTCGTCGGTTTAGAGGGAAGTTGAAAGCCACTTTCGATAATGTTCCACAAATCCAAATTCATTGAAAGCATGAAAACTCTCATTCGAGTTTTCCAATATGTGTAGTCCGAACCATTAAAGAACGGTGGATGAAAAATCGAAAAGCCCTCTTGAAAACCATTTAGAGCCATTTCTCACGGGTGTAAATCCAAAAGAGAAAGAACGTGGCTCTGATACCAATTGTTAGGGATCGAGTGGCACTAAGAGGGGGTGAATTAGTGCAGCGGTAAAGAACGATAGATTTTTCAGCGATTAACACAAGTTTAGAAACTTCGTACGAATGAATGCAGCATTTCGTTTGAACCTGGAAAGATTGCGTTTTAACTTTAAAGCATACGTAAGAAGATGAAGATGAAGTTGAGTAAATAAGGCAGCAAATGAAAATGGTTTGCAGCAAAGTAAGTTGCGAGAAAGTAAATGCAAACCGATTTATAGTGGTTCGGTCATCCGACCTACATCCACTTCCGAAGCC